>JBBDGP010002603.1:1040000-1324914 GCA_037952835.1 Lithobates septentrionalis | reverse complement strand
TGTAGAGGTGCCCACTACAGCTGCCAATCAGTGCCACCTATCAGTGGCCATCAGTTCGACATATTGGTGTCTCCTCATCAGTGCTGCATATCTGTGCTGCCTATCGGTGCCCATCAATTCTACATATTGGTGCCTCCTCATCAGTGCCCATTGGTGAAAGAAAACATTTATAACGGAAGCAAACTTTATTTTTTTTGTTTAGCAAAAAATAAACCAGTGGTGATCAAATGCCACCAGAAGAAGATAAAAAATTTTAGTTTGGGTCCAGTGTTGCATGACCGCAATTGTCATTCAAAGCGTGACAGCGCTGAAAGCTGAACATTGTCCTGGGCAGGAGGGGGGGGGGGGGGGGGGGAGTGTCCTGTATTGGTTAAATATCCAAATGCATTATTATATATTCATTTTCTGGTTAACGAGAAGTAAATGTGGGTATGAGATCATGCAGTTGCCAAATGCTGGTACAAATTTTGTGCTTTTTATTGCCTACTTTATTGTAATGTACCACTTCTTCTTTTTTTTTTTTTTTTTTTTGTTAGCTTGCTCTGAGAGCTGGTAATGAAAAGGAGGAAGGAGAGACCGCTGACACTGTAGGCTGCTGCTCATTGAGGGTGGAACATATAAAACTTTTCCCTGAGATAGACGGTCAGGAATATGTGGTCGAGTTCGACTTCCCTGGTAAAGATTCCATCCGCTACTACAACAAGGTGCCTGTGGAGAAAAGGGTACGTACCTATTCTGAGTGCTTGCTTTAGTTATGGCTATAATGATCCTGGCATTAACCGTAGTATAGATCCTTGAATATCTTCTTTTTTTATTATTTAGGTTTTTAAGAATCTGCAACTTTTCATGGAAAACAAACAACCTGAGGATGACTTGTTTGATAGGCTCAATGTAAGTGTCTTACCATAACTTTTCAATTCTGTAAACTTGTGCTATCATAAGCTGGGCTTAGACTGGTCGGAATTCAACCGGTACAGCAGGGACCAGCTGATTTTTTGTTTAGTGTGTGTGTGTGGCCATCCCTGTTCAACAGAATGTTTGACTCATGTCAAAAGGACACCTTGGAAAAATTTGTCAATCAGCTGTGGGTGCTGCTGTCAGAATATAATATCCCAGCAGGGACTATTTCCCCTATCCACTTGCTTGTGGTGATTATATATCTCTCTATCTCATGTATGTGTAGCCAACTTTAAGGCCACTTATTGCGTGCGCCCCTCCCCCAATCCCTATATTTGCAAAGACCCCTGGGAGAAATTAAATCGTATGCTGATTTGGGTGCCTTCAGGGCAGAACTCGTTTTTGTTTTTTTTATCCGTGGCCTTTATGATGAGTAATGCTTTTTCTTTATTCCTCAGACAAGCATTTTAAATAAACACCTTCAGGACCTGATGGATGGACTGACAGCCAAAGTGTTCAGAACATACAACGCCTCTATTACCCTACAGCAGCAACTGAAGGAGCTCACCAATGGTAAGTCTCTTCTTCTGGTGGTAATTCTTGGTTCTCCCTTTGTTTTGTGTGTTTTATTTATTTATTTTTTTATGGTTTTTAGTCCTCCCTTAGGGCTTCCTGTAGCGCTTATTTATTTTTTATTTTTCAGCCTTGCCCACCCACCTTATTCTTTTCTAGGTGGTCTTGTGCTAGAGAGCTAAGTTAAGATTGAATTTATAATTCTGTGGACTTGGCAAGGAGCCACTGTCCATTTATAATGGAAGACTTGCAGTAACTTTGTTGGTGTCTGTTATGCAATAATACCTAGTCCACATGTAAGGAATTGAAACCTATAAATGAGCAGTCTGTTGTTGAGCCTAGCTTGAAGTGGTACATTGGCCAGGGCTATTCTTGGACTTTGAATTGGCGTACTGTTATAAGATTAAGATATTCCCTAAAAAAATATATATATTTTTATAATAATGTTTTTAATACTTCCTCTTGAGCTGATGAATGTAAATAGTCTAAACATTTTAATTTATTTTAACAGGCGAAGATAATGTCGCTGCCAAAATCTTGTCTTACAATCGTGCCAACAGAGCTGTGGCTATATTATGTAACCATCAGCGTGCTCCTCCTAAAACCTTTGAGAAGTCTATGATGAACCTGCAGACCAAGGTAGTACCTCTCAGGGTTTCAACTAATTGCATTTTTTAGTGGACGATATAGTTCAGTATTAAAGCGCTTCTCATTTTGTGTCTCATTTTTTTAGATTGATGCCAAGAAGGATCAGCTAGGGGATGCACGACGAGAGCTGAAAAGCGCCAAAGCAGACGCCAAGGTCAAACGGGATGAAAGGACAAAGAAGTATGTGTGGGATGTTCCATATTCATGTGTCTTGCATAACTACACATTAGATCTCATTTTAAAACCGATTTGGCACATCTTGACTAGATGGTGGCCATGTGGCATTCATAACCTTTATTGGGAAGGTTTAACCAAATTAAGTTTTTTTTCATTGATTGCTTTGCACTGTTTACTAAATAACATCAAGATCCATTAGTAAACTCGCATATACAGTGTAGCTGAAATTCTCCTTTAATCCCTATCAGCAGGGGTTAAAGCTGAGTTCCGCCCAAAAAAAAAAAATCTAAGTCAGCAGCTACAAATACTGCAGCTGCTGACTTTTAATATATGGACACTTGCCTGTCCAGGGCGCCCACAATGTTCTCACCTGAAGCCGATCTGTCCCTCGGCTCCTGGGTGGAGGCGCCAGCATCTTCGGTAAGGGAATCGGGAAGTGAAGTCTTGTGGCTTCACAGCCTGGTTCCCTACGGCACATGTGTGTCTCCCAGAAGACAGTGGGGGGCGGAGGATGGAGGAGGGGCCGGACATGGCGTAGATGGCTGCAGATACTCTGGCGATCTATGCCAGGAAGTGGGAGCAAATACCTGGATTATACAGGTATCTGCTCCCCCTCCCCCTGAAAGGTGCCAAATGTGACACCGGAGGGGGGGAGGAATCCGAAAGCATAAGTTCCACTTTTGGGTGGAACTCTGCTTTAAGTAAATGACAAGATTTGACCATTGCAGGAGATACCGTAATAGTCTGCCTTACTCATTGAATAAGTAGAATGAGATTAGCGTGCACCTTTTGTGTTTGGAGAACTCACTGCATAATTTCAGTGGGAATGGCATCCAATAACTATGGTGTCCACATACACCAAAGTGTCCAGAAACCAAAAAATAAGACCCTTTTTTACGTGCATGTTTAACCACCTCAGCCCACCCCCCAGAAGGTTCACACACCTAGCCCCCCCGCCTTTCCTGACCAGACCTTTTTTTGCGATGCAGCACTGCGTTGCTTTAACTGACAATTGCACGGTAGTGCGATGCTGCACCCAAATAAAATTAAATGTCTTTTCCCACAAATGGAGCTTTCTTTTGGTGGCATTTGATCACCTCCTACAGTTTGTTTATAGCGTAAAAAAAAAAAAACCTGACCATTTTGGAAAAACTATTTTTTACTTTCTCCTATAAAACTCATCCAATAAAAAAAAAATCGCATTTCTTCATTTAATTTAAGCAAAGATGTATTCAGCTACATGGTTTTTGGTAAAAAAAAAAAACCCAATAAGGGTGTATTGATTGGTTTGCAAAAAAGTTATTGCGTCTACAAACTATGGGATAGATTTATGGACTTTGTTTTAAAATTTACTAGTAATGGCGGCGATCAGCGACTTTTACAGTGATCAATGCTAAAAAAAAAAAAAAAATGTACGGTCACAGTACTAATGACACTGGCAGGGAATGGGTTAACATGTAGGGCGATCAAAGGGAATAATGTGTTCCCCTTGGAGTGCTTTCTAACTGTGGGGAAGACAGAGATCTGTGTTCCTGCTTAGCATCTCTTCCCCACTGACAGACCGCCGTTCTGCCTCTCTTGGAAATGATTGCCGGGTGTCCGCAAACAGAGGCCGATGGTGTGGCCGATGGTCGCAATTGCGGGCACGAGAGCCAAAACAGGGGCACGTGTGTGTGTGTGTGTACACACACATCCCTGTTCTGAGAGGAAAGACAGATCGTGTGTTCCTAATAGCTAGGAACAACGATCTGTCAGCTCCTCTAGTCAGTTCCTTCCCCCTACAGTTAGAACATCCATAGGGAACACAGTTAACCCCTTGATCGCCCCCTAGTGTTAACCCCTTCCCTGCCAGTGACATTTACACAGTAATCGGTGCATTTTTTTATAGCACTGATCGCTGTATAAATGTCAGTGGTCCCAAAAATGTGTCAAAAGTGTCCGATCTGTCCACCATAATGTCGCAGTCCCGATTTTTTAAAAATCGCAGATCACCATCATTACTAGTAAAAAAAAATAAAAAATGCATTAAATCTTTCCCAGTTTGTAGATGCTATAACTTTTGCGGAAACTAATCAATATACGCTTATCGCTATTTTTGTTTATATCGCAAAAAATTAAAAACCGCAGAGATGATCAAATGCCACCAAAAGAAAGCTCTATTTGTGGGTGCAAACAGACATCGATTTTGTTTTGGGTACAGCGTTGCACAATTGTCAGTTAAAGCGACAGTGCTGTACCGCAAAATATGGCCAGGTCATTAAGGGGGCAAATCCTTACGGGGCTTAAGTGGTTAAAAGGGAGGTATGGGATTTGAAAATGACCAGCCTTCGTACTCCCCTATATAGAAGCAGCATTGATCAATGCAGCAGCTGTCCCTGGCCGGCTCTGCATGAGAACTGAGCGAGCAAAGACTGCTGATCGATTATCAGCTCTTGATCTTCACTGAGCGGAGCACAGTGTCTGTTTATCATCGCTCTCTGCTCTGCCTCTCCAGTGCTCACTGGAGCACCCTCCTGTGGAGGGGGCAAAGCAGCCTGCTCAGGCTGTCGGTGTGCTACGAAGCTGAGTCAGCAGCCGGTCAGGCATCTGGGTGGATCCCGACATTATTGGGATTCCCGTAGAGCCTGAATCGGCTCTTTGATGTCAGCTGATAGCGGGCTTTAGCCCACTGTCAGGTAAATCTAAGTCACAGGCATTCACTTAGTTTTGGGCCATACTTGTACTTTTAATACAAATTATGCATGCAATGTTTATAGTGCAGTTGGCAGAAATATGTAACCTGAAATACAGCTTATAGTTTTGTTGGTCAGTCGTTAGACGAATGCCCCCCTTACACTGATGTCAGTGGCTAATTACCTAAGATAAAAGGCCTCTGTCCTGTGATGGTGCTTTTTCTTTCCCTTTTTTTTGGCTCAGTCACGTAGATTTCTGCAGCAATGTTGGGCTGAAGGTCTTTTTTTTTTTTTTTTTTTTTTTTTTTGCGTTGCTTGTTGTGGGTGTTTGTAGACTTTGGGTACACTACTTAGGTGTAGCAGCCTTCCTTGTGGTCACTATAGTGATTTTATATATGGTTAACATAGTGGGCACTCAGAGTGGGTACTGCTTCAGCATGCACCATTCTTTTGGTATCTAAGGAAATGCAGTTTTTCCCCTTGGTCTGGTCCATCCCTCTTCAGTTAAATAACGTTTTGCATTTTCTTGCAGGTTGGTGGAAAGCAAGAAGAAGGCTGTAGAGAGGATAGAGGAGCAGCTGATGAAACTGGAGGTTCAAGCCACAGACCGAGAAGAAAACAAACAAATTGCTCTAGGAACCTCCAAACTTAACTACTTGGACCCAAGAATCTCTGTAGCTTGGTAAGAACAGCTTTCAGTTTAGCCTTTTCATAGGTTAATGCTTTGAGTGTGGGTGCTTTTATTTATCATTTTTATCTTTATCTTGGCTGCAGTTGCTGCACATTATCTGACATTACATTTACAAAAAAATTTTTATTAACCGCTTGCGGACCGCCCTACGCACCTATACTGCTGCAGGGTGGCTGCTCTGTGGCAGATCACGTACCTAGTACGTGACCTGACACTTCTGGGTCTGGGCCACGCGCCGCCCCACTCCGACTGTAACTGGACACAGCAGGAGCCAATCTGCAGGTCCGGTGGACGCAATGTCTGCCGGGACCCACCAATTGTTTGGGAGACAGGCAAACCGCCGTTCTGTGAGGAGAATATACTGATCCTGTGTTTTTTGCTAAGCAGGAACCTGGCTCTTTACATCCCCCATAGTTGGTAAGCACTCCCTAGGAACACATTTTAAACCCCTTTGATCACCCCCGAAGTTAACCCCTTCTCTGCCAGTGTCGCTAGTACAGTGCATATTTTTTGCACTGATCAATGTATTTGTGGCAGGCGTCTGATTTGTCCACCGCAATATCACAGTCCTGCTATAAGTGGCTGATTTGCTGCCATTACTATTAAAATAAATAAAGATCCCATAGTTTGTAGACGCTAAAACTTTTGCGCAAGCCTATCGATATACGCTTATTGGGATTTTTTTTTTTTTTTTACCAAAAATATGTAGCAGAATATGTAATGGCCTAAATTGTTGAAGAAATTTTTTGTTTGTGTGGGGTTTTTTTTATAGCAGAAAGTAAAAATATATATATATATATATATATATATATATATATATATATATATATATATATATATATATATATATATATATATATATATATATATATATATATATATATATATTTTATATTTTTTTTCAAAATTGTCTGTCTTTTTGTTTTTATGGTGCAAAAAATAAAAAACCACAGAGGTGATCAAATGCCACCAAAAGAAAGCCCTTTTTGTGAGGGAAAAAAGACAAACATTTTATTTTGGGTACATCGCTACATGACATCACCTGGAGCTGAAGTGGTTAGAGGAGCTTCATTCAAACTCTATCTCCAACCCCTTGCCTGTATAGTAAAAGGGGATAAGAGGGTGGAGACTTGACAGCAGTTGCTGCTACTGTCTCTTCACGTGTGCGCCCCCAAAATTGGAAGTTGGGACTATCACGGTACTGGATAATATACAGTTACAGACATCTAAAAAAAATATATATAAATTTTAATAATTGAAAATACAGAGTTACAAACAAAATGTCTACATACAATCAAAAAAATATACCACACTGAATACAGCGAGTTGAACCCGCAAAATTGTTTACGGGGGATGTATGTAAGGCTTTTATCTCGACCGGTTTCGCGGTTGGAACCGCTTCTTCAGGAGAAACACATCTATAAGGTAATTTAGGGTAACTTTAATATATACATATATTTATTAGACAAATGCAGCAAACATAATTAATCACAAAGGTAATTACAAATCACAATACATACAAGATAAAATTGAGGACAAGCTCACCCGCTCAAGCGGAATCAGTGGGACAGCAGGACCCAACACAATTCCCCCCGCGGCAGACACGGGATTGTGAACAGACTCTAGTTTGGTAATATTATATTATCTTTATCCATTTTTTACCAAACTAGAGTCTGTTCACAATCCCCCGTGTCCGCCGCGGGGGGAATTGTGTTGAATCCTGCTGTCCCACTGATTCCGCTTGAGCGGGTGAGCTTGTCCTCAATTTTATCTTGTATGTATTGTGATTTGTAATTACCTTTGTGATTAATTATGTTTGCTGCATTTGTCTAATAAATATATGTATATATTAAAGTTATTCTAAATTACCTTTTTATAGATGTGTTTCTCCTGAAGAAGCGGTTCCAACCGCGAAACCGGTCGAGATAAAAGCCTTACATACATCCCCCGTAAACAATTTTGCGGGTTCCACTCGCTGTATTCAGTGTGGTATAATTTTTTGATTTTATGATTGTAACTCTGTATTTTCAATTATTAAAATGTGTGTGTATATATATATTTTTTTTTTTTTTTTAGATGTCTGTAACTGTATATTATCCCGTACCGTGATGGTCCCAACTTCCAATTTTGGGGGCGCACATGTGAAGAGACAGTAGCAGCAATTGCCGTCGCGTCTTCACCCCCTTATCCCCTTTTACTATTCAATTCCAGGATGATGGTACTTACACCAGCTTTTTACTAATGTGTAATTGAGGCCTTACAATTTTTTCCCTTGCCTGTATAGCCGGGTTGTGCAAAAAGGCATACTGGTATGCCTGGTGATCCAGCAATGTTCCCTAGGGATTTGCTGCAGCACACCTTTTCTGTGCTTACCATCCTCTGACGTAACTAGGCGTTGCCAACAGTCTCTTCGGGGTTGGGCATCGGCCCGGTTATGAAGTGCATGCACCTTGTCAGGAGGGCGGGCAGCTGCAGAAACCATATAAACACCTATAATCTGTGACTTGGGTATGCCAAGAGGCTGCTGTGGGCACTTGTACACATAGTTCTGGCCTAAGCCAGTAATTGGGGAAGTGCATAATGGGGCCACTAAGAAAGGGAGGAAGGGTGAAGTTTTGTATAAAAAGCTTTTAAAATGGATGCTGTGATCATTTCTTCTTGCTCTCAGGTGTAAAAAATTTGGTGTCCCCATTGAGAAGATCTACAACAAAACACAGCGAGAGAAATTTGCATGGGCTATCGACATGGTGGAGGACGACTATGAATTTTAACGTGTGCGCGAGAGAGACGATTGTGTTCTTAATTTGTTTTTAATTATTATTTTAAGCCTGGATGTCGCCTCGGAAAGGGATTTTTCTTTTAGAGAGCTGTGAGCCTTACCTTTTTATTAACTTAATTTTATTTTAAGATGGGAAGGGGATATGCAGCAGATTAAGGGGAGAAAAAGAGACATGGATTATAACTAAAAATATTAATATTACCATCCCCTTGCTGCCTTCAGTATTGTCCCATGGACAAGAACTATATATACATATGTACAATATGGATGAGCTGAAGTTGTGACTACGCTGTTTTTATGTGTGTTTTAAGATGGGAGGTTTTCACCAGGCATAAAAAAATCCGCTTTTCAAAAAAGTCTGTATAATAGAGTTAAAAGAAAAAAAAAAATATCCTGTGTGTTTTTACAGTTAAGATTTTTTGCGATAACGTCTATTTTAATAGAAAACTATAAATTGTACCCTTCCCTTTCATCTGGACATATCCCCTTACCCTGGTTACACTGTTCTGCTGAAAAGAGGGGGCGTGTTGTCTGGCAGCTGGGGGGGTCACTTTGACTCCTGTTTTTCCCATTAAAAGTGAATCTGGGGCTTGTGGTCTAAAACTGGGGGACAGGAAGCGGTCTTTTTGCCTGCAGCAACCAATGTATGTAATCTGCATTTTTGATGGATGCGAGTTACCATAGGTAACAAACTTCAATCTAATTGGGTTTAACCTGTCTTTTTTTCTTAGTGTAGATTAGAGAACTAATTATGCAGGTTGCTGTAGAGGAAAACGATAGGGCTAATGCATGAAAAGGAGAAATTTAGCACAAAATTGGCAATGATTGGGTTTCACCTTATGGGGGGGTAATAACCAATGGATCCATTCTGAACTCCAATTGTGTAAAATTTTCTCTAGTTTCCATGAATTGGCTCCAATATCTTTTTTTTCTTTCTCCAGTTTTTATGCAGGAGTCCCATGTCTGAGCCATCCACAGTTGGTTTGGGCGCTTGGTAACAAATGTGACTTTTTTTTTTTTGTTTTGTTTTGTTTTTTACAATTTTACTGAAAGGGGATTTTTTTTTTTTTTTTTTTTACTTTTTAGAAATGTGAACTTTACTTTTACTTTTTTTTTTTTTCACATTTTTGCCCAATTATCTATTCACTATTTTAAGTATTTAATCCTGTATCTTAGTAGCAAAAAAGCAGAAAAAAACAGTATCAAAACCAGTTGTACCTTTTGTAGGAACATTGAACTTTTCATTTCAGTAAATGCTTTTAACAGAATTTTATTTAATGTGAAAAGTACTTTTTTGTAGAAGTACCACAGAGACCAAACTTGTTGAAACTTTTGTATAAAAGCATTATTTGTCACGGTGGGATGAACTGACACCCCATGGAAAGGTGGGGGGTACTTGCCATTATTCCTTGAGTTGCTTAAGTCATATAAGCTTAGTCTATGGCACCTCCTATGAAATGGGGAGAATGATACAGATGTGGACAACTCTGTTGGAAGCCATTGGTGGCCAGGGAGGAAATGTATTTGAAAGCTATACTTGAAACTTATTCCATAATGGACTGGCTAATCCTTTAGTAAAGGCGGTTTTAATTGGAGGAAAAGAACATTTGTCATACAGGGTTTCTGGAGAGCCTGTAATGCATTTTTTTTTTTCTTTTATTCTAAATGAGTGTTCACAACAATCCTTTCTTTTATGACTATCTCCCCATCTTCTATTTTTATCATGATTTGCCATTAACTTGAGTGTAGGTTATTTAAAAATAAAACCCTACAACTTGCATTTGACTTTGTTGTGCTTCTTTGTGTGTGTGTATTTGTTGAGGGGTGTTTTTTTGTTTTTTGTGTTCAATGAAAAAATGTGTTCCTTTTTTAAATTTCATTCTCGCCTGCCCACAGTAGTTGTACTGCAGGCCAGCATTGTCCTATGGACAAAAACTATATATACATATGTACAATATGGATGAACTGAAGTTGTGACTACGCTGTTTTTATGTGTTTTTTTAAGATGGGAGGTTTTCACCAGGCATAAAAAAAATCCGCTTTTCAAAAAAAAAAAAATCCTGTGTTTTTACAGTTAAGATTTTTTGCGATAACGTCTATTTTAATAGAAAACAAATTGTACTCTTCCCTTTCATCTGGACATATCCCCTTACCCTGGTTACACTGTTCTGCTGAAAAGAGGGGGGCGTGTTGTCTGGCAGCTGGGGGGGGGTCTGCAAGGCTGACCCTTACAAGCACGACTCCCCACAGGCAGAGGCATGATGGGACCTGTAGTTTCGCAATAGCTGGAGGGCTGCCAGTTTGAGACCCCTGGAACCATTCCATTGTAGCTCTGGCTGTATGTTTAGGGTTGTTGTCCTGCTGGAAGGTGAACCTCCGCCCCAGTCAAGACTTTTGCAGATTTATTGAGAGCTTTTGGTCGAAAAATGCGACCGGGTGTATGCTCCATCGGACGTTTGCTGGCCGAATTCCCACCAGCAAAAGATTGAGAGCAGGTTCACAATTTTTCGGTCGGAAAAAAGTTTTGATCGGAAGTTCCGATCGTCTGTACCAGTTCAGACGAGCAAAATTCCTACGCATGCTCGGAAACAATTTGACGCGTGCTTGGAAGCATTGAACTTCATTTTCTTGGCTCGTCGTAGTGTTGTATGTCACCGTGTTGACGGTCGAGAGTTCAGCCAACTTTTGTGTGACCGTGGGTATGCAAGCCAAGCTTGAGTGGAATACCGTCTGAAAAACCATCCAAGCTTTTTCCAACGGAAAATCGGCTCGTGTGTACGGGGTGTAACAGGTTTTGTTCTAAGATTGCCCTGTATTTGGCTTCATCTATCTTCCCATCAACTCTGACCAGCTTCCCTGTCCCTGCTGAAGAAAAGCATCCTCACAACATGATGATGCCGCCACCACCACCATGTTTCACAGTGGGGATGGTGTGTTCAGGGTGATGTGCAGTTAGTTTTGCGTCGCTCAGCATTTTTCTTTTAGGCCACAAAGTTAAATTTTGGTCTCATCTGACCAGAGCACCGTTTTCCACATGTTTGCTGTGTCCTCCACATGGCTCCTCGCAAACTGCAAATGGGACTAGTGGCTTTATTCTTGCCACTCTTCCATAAAGGCCAGCTTTGTGGAGTGCACGACTAATGGTTGTCCTGTCGATCTCTGCAGCTCCTTCAGAGTTACCATGGGCCTCTTGACTGCTTCTCTGATTAATGCTCTCCTTGCCCGGCCTGTCTGTTTAGGTGGACGGTCATGTCTTGGTAGGTTTTCAGTTGTGCCATACGCCTTCCCTTTTTTTTTTTTTTTTTTTTTTTTTTTCGGATGATGGATTGATGAGTGCTCAGAGATGTTGGGATATTTTTTTTATACCCTAACCCTGATTTAAACTTCTCCAACTTTATCCCTGACCTGTCTGGTCTGTTCCTTGGCCTTCATGATGCTGTTTGTTCACTAAGGTTCACTAATAAACCTCCTTGAGGGCTTCACAGAACAGCTGTATTTATAGTGAGATTGAATTGCACACAGGTGAACTCTATTTACTAATTGGGTGACTTCTGAAGGCAATTGGTTCCACTAGATTTTCGTTAGGAGTTTTAGTGTAAATGGAGCTGAATAAAAATGCACGCCACACTTTTCAGATATTTTATGGAAAACCATTTAATTTTCCTTCCACTTCACAATCATGTGCCACTTTGTGTTTTATCACAGAAAATACATTTACGTTTTTGTTGTAGCATGACAAAATGGGGGAAATTTCAAGATGTATGAATACTTTTTCAAGGCACTGTAAGTCTAAGCTCTGACTAGGGCATGTGAGGACATTCGCCTTTTTACAGTTTATTGTTGGAGAAGCCAATGTCTGTTCACCCAAAAGTATCCAGTATGGAATTTATCAAACTCCTCAAAACCACTCCCTCCCTGGTTCACATGCTAATTGGACCTGCTCTGTAAGAGACTGGCCTCACCCGGAGATTTTTTATTTATTTTTTTTTTTTTCCTCCTCAAACATTTTGCCTAACATTATTCTATTGAGGAAAGGTTCTTTATGAAATGGGTATTTCTTGTGGTAGAGCTGTCCATTTCTTGCCTTAACTAGACCCCCGTAGAGGATAAGAGGTTAGAGACCCTCCTTAAAGCTATCTTTGCCTTGGCAGGTCTTGCCATGCAACCCGTGCTTGTATCTATAACCATCTGTCAGACCATTGCTGTCTGGACCAAATGTATACCCTGTACTCCCAGCTGCATCCTTGCGTATCCCTCTGTCAATAGTCAAGGCAGTCCTCCCCCCTCATCCTTACGCTATTGCGTTATTGGTTTGGTAGATATACTTTTGTAAACTTCTAGGATGAGCCTTCTGTGTGTGCATGCTTAGGATTCCCTGGTTTAAGTGTTGGTCAGCAGAGCTCCCCTGCCAGTAATACCCTCCCTGGATAAGTACATCCAGGAGATCACAGGAGGTAAAAGTACTCTGCTCCCCCAGAAGAAAGTTACACACCAGAATATTGAGTTGCAGCAGTCTGGAGTGTGTGTGTGTTGGGCCAAACAGACTCTGTCCTTGGACCGCCCCATGTGTCTGACCTCCAGAGCCCCTAGTGTGGTGGATTTCCAGTCTACTGTTGGAGTTAGGGAAGCTCTTTCCTCCACAGTCCTGGAGAGTTCTCGTGGCACATTCCAGCCTGTTGGGCTGAGAAGCAGCTCTGGAGAACCTCGGTTCAGGGGCTTGGGTTGGTCAAGCAGACACATTGACATTATGGAACGCAGAAGTCATGGCATATATCAGTCATCAAGGAGGCAGCAGAAGTTGCAGAAAACGCAATCCACTGAACACATCCGAAGTGTAGAAAGTTTGGCAGCGGGTCTTTTTTTTTTTTTTTTTTTTTTTTTTAAGTTTAGCATCTGGATTTGGGGGATAATGGACTGTACATCCAGAGGTCTTTCAAAAACTGTCAAAGATTGGGGATGCCAGATGTGGACCTGCTAGCATTCAGATTTGCAACAAACATCTGGACAGGTTTGTTGCCAGATCAAGGGACCTTTTTGGGTGCTCAAAATTTTTGGGGGGATGCAAACTAAATTCTGAAAAAAACCATCAATTGCTGCCACTTGTGCCCTGTCATATGCAGCCACTGAGCCCCCCACCCGCTCACTGACTGCCCAGCACTTACCCCATCTTGGTGGTTGGTGTGGGATCAGGCAGCGAGCTGTGGGATGAGCAGCGAGTCAGGGGCCAGATCCTGTGTCCTCTATTTGTCTTATTCTCCATCTGTTCCATTAGGCGTCCAATCGGAGCGCCTGTGTCTTCAGCTAATCAGGTGACGGGTATTAGACCCACACCTCCTGATTGGCTGAGAGGTGGTTCAGTGTTAGAAACGCGAATATTCATTCGCTTTTCTAACACACCTGAGTGAACTTGGAGTGTGCTCCAAATCCGCCTATTAGAGCCTATGGCTATAAGCAGGTGCTTCCAAAAAAAAACACCTGTGCCGCTGGAATTCAGGTGTCCGAAAAGCGGCCATGGACAGATTCATGCTATGCATGAATCTATCCATTCGACACAGAGGGGGGCGCCCCTAATGGACGCACCGCCACTGCTGTACATTCTGGTGCCATCCTGGAATAAGTTCAACCTGATCTACGCCTTTCCGCAACTCCAGATTCTCCCTCAGGATGTGGTATTCAGACATACTCAAACTTCTAGCTAATAATTTCTGGGACCTACCAGATTGTTCCAGACCTCCTGTCCCAAGGGGCAGTGTTAAGTCCTGCCTCTCAATCTCCTGGCAGATGCTACCTGAGTAATTCACATGAACGTTAATGGCATCCCAGTCTTTGTCTGTAGGGTTCAATATTGAGTTGGCCCACCCTTTGCAGCTATAACCGCTTCAACTCTTCTGGGAAGGCTGTCCACAAGGTTTAGGCACGTGTCCGTGAGCAAGTTTGACCATTCTTCCAGAAGCGCATTTGTGAGGTCAGGCATTGATGTTGGATGAGGAAGGCCTGGCTCGCAGTCTCCAAACGAATTCATCCCAAAGGTGTTCTTTTGGGTTGGGGTCAAGTTTTTCCAACCCAAACTCATGTCATGTCTTTATGTACCTTGCTTTGTGCACTGGTACAAATCATGTGGTGGAGGGGGGATTATGGTGTGGGATTGCTTTTCAGGGGTACTCTTAAGGCGTCTGCATACCAAGACATTTTGGACAATTTCATGCTCCCGACTTTGTGGGAACAGTTTGGGGATGGCCCCTTCCTGTTCCACCATAACTGCGCACCAGTGCACAAAGCAAGGTCCGTGAAGACATGGTTAAGCGCGTTTGGGGTGGAAGAACTTGACTGGCCTGCACAGTCCTGACCTCAACCCGATAGAACACCTATCTAGACAGCCATCCCTGATGCCATTAAAGTTCATATGCGTGTAAAGGCAAGCGTCACAATACTTTTGACAATATAATGTACTCACTAACTGATTCAATGAATTATGACAGCGCTCAACAACACCGTGCTAGTTCATAGAGAACTACAAGCTGACAGCTGCAAAGACTGTCGGGACTTGTAGTTTCACAGAATACTGCGAATGAGTGATGCGGATTTCAGCCCCACGCGACCGCATTTTTAAAAAATATTTTCACAGCTAGTGGGTGAAAAAAGATCCCCCACAACTGCAAGGCTTTTGTTCTGAGGGACAGGGGTGTTTTTGTATTTGGTGATCACTACCTCTTGAAGGCTAGAAAGTTTAGAATCCAAAAAAAGTATAATTTTACAATAACAATCATAAAATGAAACACAGTTGTAGCTCCCCCACATTAAAAAAAAATTCCACACCTAACATAAAAACAGCACACAATAAATTCATAACTCCAAATCAGTTTATCCCAAAACACCTTTCACATTCAAGGGCTTTATGCATTGAGAAAAAACAATCCCTCACCCTCCATCTGGCAAAAGTGACCTAATTGGAGGATCACCCTTCAGGTGACGGAAGTGAATATTGCCCTTTTGTTGCACACTCACCCAGGAAGAGTGACTCATTGTTGAAGGATCACTCTTTGGGTGATGGGCAGTGCCACCAACCCTATATTTATAACATTCTTTTTATAAGGGTGCTCCAGTAGGGGCTCCCCCTCAAGGGAGGCAACAGCCCAGCCTATACCTAAGAGCGGACTATAACAAATTTATACACAGATTGAGAAAAGAAGCTATTCTGCAACCTAGTTGTACAAGAGCAAATTCTTCTATACCGCCTACCAGAAGGTAGCAATGTATACATGATCCAAAATATCTCTGAAGGCAATTCCCCTCCCACAGTTCCTCAATACACTGTAAACCAACTCCTGCAATAATCTTCTGTGTCGTTTTTGTTACCCTCTACTAGGCATTACTGTCATGGAGCCTACCCTCCATAGCTTCCTCAACAAGTACAGTCTGATGAGCCTTGCCCACCAGATGAGATATATGCCCTGTCCATGACAGATCCTCTCTAATTATTGTTCAGAGGATGTGGCACTTCTCTACCCTCTCAACCTCCATCCCATCAATCATCTCTGGCTCATAGCTAACTTCCCTTATTTTCCTAAAATCAATAATTTTGTCATTGCTACATTTAACTGTAAATTGTTCTGCACCAACCACCTAGATTTTCTTGTACAAAAGTTTTATTGAACATAAAAGAAAAAATGTTAATAGTACAACGGGAGAAACATAAGTGTGCATTATGTGGATACATGTCTACATAGTCTTGGTACAGAAAAAAAAGATTAATAGGAAGTGAAAACAGGCATCATATCACATAATCATGTAACAATGCATAAAGCACTGAGGAGGCAAAAGGTGTACATAAGCATTTGTCAGCCTGTACTTTATCTCCGTCGGGTAAACCTGCGGAATTTAAAGATAAAAAAATTTTGCCAAAAATGGAGATGAAAAATGGGAGTAAAAAAGGACTGACTGGGTGAGTAAGAAAAAGAAGGAACGGAGGAAAAATAGAGGAGAAAAAGTGGGGGGGAGGGGGGGAAAGAGGTCCGTGGGATAGGGTGCCTGTGATCTCATTACAAGGAGAGTAGTGCCGAGTTGAATCTGGAGGGGTGGGCATAGTTTACCCATGTTTGCCATGTTCGAAGAAATTTGTCATGTGTATCTGATAAAATTGCTGTCAGCTTTTCATTAACCATGGTATCATTAATGTGGTTTTTAACTGCTTCAAAACTTAGGGCTGGAGTTTTCCATGATTTTGCAATAGTTAATTTAGTTGCAGTAAGTATATGAGATGCAAGCTGACGCTCTGGACGCAACAGTTCAATGATTGGTTTCCCCAAAAGGGTCCCTCTTTATAGTAGTATTGAAGAGGTTTCGGAGAAGTGTATACACTCTGATCCACAGTCTGCATACCTTAGGGCACTTCCACCAAATGTGTGCCATCATGCCCTCTTGTGAGCATCCTCGAAAACATAAAGGGGAATATGATGGGATAAACCTCGCTATTCTGGCTGGGGTGTAGTACCATCTATATAGAATTTTGTAAGCATTTTCCAAGAACAAAACATTCTTGGAGCACTTGGATAATGAAATTGTCATGGCCTGCCAGTCCTCCGGGTCAACTTTTTTTTTACACAGCTCCGCTTCCCAATGAATATGATATGCTCTTATGGGCGGTTTTGTTGAGCCAATAATGGCTGCGTAGATTAATGAAATCAAACCTGGGGACTGGGGTCGTGATCTGCAAAGATGTTCAAAGGGGGTTAGTGTATAAGGGGGGGTCATGAGATTTTATAAGGGTTAGTAGGAAATGTCGTATTTGCATATATCTAAAATTCTCCCTTAGGGGGATGTCATGTGAGGAGCGTAAAGCCACAAATGTTGTGATCCTAGTTGGGGAAAGCATTGAGTGGACATCCACAAAGCCTTGCTCAGTCCACCATCGAAACTGCTGCGGGTTATCTTGCCCTGGTGGGAACAATGGGCAGTGAAGAAGGGAGAGTAGGGGAAGATGTGGGGAGATTAAACCTGCAGAATATTTGACAGAATCCCATAACCGTAGTGAATGGGCCAAACATGGGCCCATAGCACTAGGGCGATGTTCTCTAGGAAGCCATGGAAGAGAAGCCAAGGGTATCGGGTGAGAGTCTACCATATCCATAGTGGCCCATAATGGCATCTGAGATTTCTCATGGAGATGAGATAATGGAGCTATGGCTGCGCTATGTAATAAGCTTGTAGGTTGGGTACGGATAAACCTCCATTAATTTTACGAGCAAATAATACCTGCTTATTAATCCTGGGTTTCTTAGAGCCCCAAATAAACTGCATAATCTTGCGCTGGTGTATACGGAGAATATGGGAGGGGACCTGGACCGGGAGAACCCTGAAGTAATAAAGCAGTTTTGGGAGGTAGGACATGCGGACGGTAGTAATCCTACCGAACCAGGATAACGGGAGAGTGGACCATGAGGAGAGCATATTAGTGAGATTTCTAAATAATGGGGGAAAATTAGCTTGAAATAAACCTGAGTATTTTGGGGTGAGTCGGATACAAAGATAAGGTAAAGAATTCACCCATTGGAAAGAAAAGTGTGACTGTAGGGAATCTAATTCAGATGGGGAGAGGTTTATCGACATTGCTTTGGATTTAGCGGGATTGACCGATAGGCCCGAAAAGGTGGCAAAGGTTTCCAGAAGAGCTAGCAGGTTAGGGAGTGTGATTCTTGGTTTAGTGATGGTCAATAAAATGTCATCCGCGAACATAGACAATTTATGCGGGGTTCCTGCTATTTCCACGCCAGTTATATCAGGATGAGATCTAATGGCTTCCGCTAGGGGTTCCAATGCTAAAATGAATAGCAATGGAGAGAGTGGGCATCCCTGGCGAGTGCCCCTTCTAATTGGGAAGATGTAGGATTCAAACCCGTAGTACTTCACCTTGGCTTGAGGGGAGTTATAGATAGCTGAGACCCAGCCCATAAAAGAAGTGCTTCAACGTTTGAATCAGATATGGCCAGGACAGTGTATCAAAGGCTTTATTGATGTCCAATGATAAGAACCTAGTTTCAAGGGATCTATTATGAACAATATGTTGTATTTGGAGAAGACGTCTTGCGTCCCCTGCCTGTATCTGTGGGACAAATCCCACTTGCTCTTTTTTTTATTAGGCGTGGAAGGAAGGAGTTGAGACGTGTGGCCAGGATCTTTGTTAAAATTTTCATGTCGATGTTAATGAGTGATATGGGCCGGAAGTTAGCCCAAGATGAATGGTCCTTATCTGGCTTAGGTATCATGACTATGTTGGCGGTCAGTTGATTGGGTGTAAAGTGACAACCATCCTTGACTGAATTATACATCTTAGTTAAATGTGGAGCAATGGCATCTGCCATTTTCCGGTAATAAAGTGCCGTGAAGCCATCTGGGCCTGGCTTCTTGCCCACCTTCAACTCCTTAATACATTGGAGGACTTCTGAGACCTGTATATCATGGTCCATCAGGGATGTATGAGTTTCAGACAAGGATGGTAATGATAGATTCTTAAGAAAGGTATCTAGGCCTTGGGTTGAAAGATGATCCGGTTCCGAGTAAAGTTTAGTGAGGCGATGTCTAAATTCCTCCAAGATTTTTTGGGGATTACCTGTTAGGGAATTGTGGCGGGTGCGAAGAGTAATGGGAGTAAATTTCGGGGCGAAGGTGCGTAATCTATTGGCTAACATTGTATTAGGTTTATTCGCTTTAATATACCACCTTTGTCAGGCCCATCGTAGGGTTCGTTCTGCTTCGTCGGTCAGGCATAGGTCTAAGTCTGTGCGGGCTTTATCTAAGAGTTTGCGGTTAGTGGGGGTAGGTTTTAGTTTGAAGATCTTGGTCGCGGTCTCTAATTTTAATTCAAGCTATTGTCGAGCCTTTGCTCTCTTTTTTACGTCTAGACGCTATATGGATAACGTGATTGTGATTTACTCAGTAAAGAACGACAAACCGTTAGGATGGGGTCGTGATCTGACCATGGGGCGGCAAGGATAGAAATTGATTCTATTAAGGGAAGATGTTTGCGAAGTACGAACATATGGTCGATCCTAGAGTGAGAGTGGTGAGGATGGGAATAATGGGTATAATCCCTACTTAGGGGATGGAGTTCCCGCCATATATCTATTAGATCAGAGTTCTGTAGGGAGAGTAAAAAGGAGTTGGCAGCCGCCAAGGGGGGTTTATGGTCCGGTGGGTACTTGTCAAGGGAGGGCTTCAACGTTACATTAGAGTCTCCTGCCATCAATAGGGTACCTTTTTGGTGAGATCGTATCAGAGAGCAGACATGGGTAAGAAAGGGCCCTGGGTTAGTATTCGGAGCATAATAGGACACGATTGTTATCTCATTATTCTGAATCGTGCCTTGCAAAATTAAATATCTACCATTTGGGTCAGCTATCTGCTTACTGCAAATAAATGGAACCGTTTTGCTTATGGCGATCAGGACACCTCTGTGTTTAGTAGATGCATTAGCCAGAAATAACTGTGGGTAGTGTGTCGCAAAGTATTTAGGGCAAGAAGTGGTAGAAAAATGCGTTTCTTGTAAACAAGCGATATCTATTTTTTGTTGTTTTAGATATTTGAAGATCTTGACCCTTTTCTGGGGGGAATTCATACCCTGAACATTCAGGGTAAGCCAATTAAGGGTCATGGGATCAGGGGGTTTCTCCTATATAAAGTTCCAGTCAGACATCCAATGTCTAGGGGAAGGGGAAAGAAGGGGGACAAGCAAAGGGCACCAGAGAAAAAGAGAAGCAGGTAAGGTAGAGATAATAAGAAAATCTCGAATTTGGATAAACAACAATACCTTGATTGCTTTGTCTTGTGGGCTGAAAGACCCACATTCGAGTAAGACGTTGGCCGAGACAGCCGTCTCGGTCAAGTGCTGACTCATCGGGGGTAGCATTGGTCCAACGGAACCACCGGCCTATCATTTATCAATCATGACTTGTAAATGTACGGTGAGAGCAGAAATTGGAAACCTTTAAACTCAGGTTTAGTGAAGATAAGTTTAAAACAACAGAACTAAACTATTTATGATGACACAATATAGAACATGAAGGTACAACCAAAACGTTGTCCCCGATGGCCCGGACCCGAAGGCCAAAAGGCCTCCAATCCCCTGACCACCGGGGAGATTGATCCAACCCCTCCGCACCCCCCCCGCTCCCCCCTACGGAGGCAGCGGTGCAGGGCACGGAAACAACTGCCCGCGCCGCATCGGAACACCACACAAGGGCACTCCTGCAGCTGCGGTTTCTCCCTCCCCCCACCACGTCAAACCCTAGAAGGAACAGAGATGTTAAAGTCACATTCCTGCATTGATTAGAAGAAATTATCCTGAAGACTTAACCTAAAAATAAAAGAAAAGGCAAAAAGAAAAAGAGAAAAATTAGAAAAAATATAAAAAATAATCCTTCTTTAAACATGGGTAGTCTTCTTCCTGGAAACATGTTAATGAATGTCCATTTGCCTATCTTCCATGTCGCTTCTTGCACCTCACACCGCCATCTCACTAATGGGGTGGACCTTAGTGAGGTGTCCTTTAAAGTTGTTAAAGCGTAGGACCAGACTACGTGTAGTGGGGACCAGTAACTCCTTACCCAGTACACTTAAAAGTTCCAGGTGTAAAAGCAGAAAACAAAAAGGGATGACCGTGGCCCGGGGTCGGGCAACAGAAGGGGGCTAGATGTCATCGAAAACAAATAAAATAAAGTACCTTCAACCATTGTTGAATTTATGGAACTTCTGGGACTGTAATTCTCGCAGAGCTTGGGATCCGGGTTGCGAACGTTGGAAGCTTTGTTGAGGGCGCCTGGAGGGTCCTGGTCTGGAGGAGGAGGAGGATGCCGCCTCCATCTGGGAGGAAGGAAGGTCCAGCTGCAGATCCTGGAAATGATGCTTTAACTCCGCTGGAGAAGTAGCCTGAAATTGACGACCCAAATGAGAGAAGGATACTTTGAAGGGGAAACCCCATCTGTATTTGATCTCCTGGGTTTGCAGTATTTGCAAGTATGGTTTGAGACCCCGCCGTCTAGCAGTCGTGACCGGCGAGAAATCAGCGAATAGTTGAAGGGAATTTCCCTGAAATGAGAGAGTTTGTTGTTCTCTTGCCGCCTGCAAAAGCTTTTCTTTAGTACGGTAATAATGGAACTTTATGATGACGTGTCTCGGGGGACCATCCGTGGGTTTAGGGGCCAGAGATCTATGTATGCGATCGAACTCAAGCCTGTCCACAGGGATCTCCGGGGCCAGTTCCTGAAAGAAAGCCGTCGCCATGCCCTGCAGGTCATTCACCGTTTCTGGGATACCGCGGATGCGTAAGTTGTCCCTGCGGGCCCTATTTTCTGCGTCTTCTAATTTGTCTCTCAGGGACTCTAACTCTGTTGTTAGCTTTTCTACCTCTTCTTCATGACCCTCTAAGACTGTGGTTGCCAAATCCATGCGCTGCTCTAATTGATTAGTGTGGTGGCCTATCTCTTTAAGGCCCCGCACTAGATCTGAGGAAAATTTGCGTGATGCCACAGTAATTTCATCCCTTACAATACTACGAAATCTTGCCAAAAGATTATCAGAGTCCAGGGGTAGAGGGCTTTCCAGGTCTGTAGAAAACTGTTGTAAGCTGTCTGTGGGAGATTCTGGGTTATCATCCGACATGTGTGCAGCGTCTTCACTTTCTGGAGGCTTAAGCGCCATATTGGATTTCCCCTTGCCTGGCGCTGTAGAGGATTTCTGGGGCTGCCTAGCTTTGCTTGTGTTTTCCGGACCGGAGCATCACCGGCAGAGTCCCGAGATGTTCTGGAGTCCGGATCGCTATGTGTGCTGCGTCCCCGCTTATTCTGCTCAGTGTCAGGCCGGGTTAAGGATCCCGTCGGCGCGGAGCGGAGGAATCACGCGGCCATTTCCTTCGCTTGCGCGCATGCGCCCCCCTAACCACCTAGATTTTCAATATGAAAATTGATCATGCTGCCTTTCTCAATTCTTGAAGATTTTTGGAAGGCAGACAAGTTATGTTATTTAGTAGTTTAGTGAGTTTTTTGAAGTTGTAATTTTTTCTTACAATTTTATGGAAAATTAAGAAATTAAGTAATAAAAAAAAAATTTCAGTTGTAATTTTAACAAATTATTTCTCACACACAGCATAGGCATACTTTAAAATTAGACCCGAAAACACATTCTGCTATGCCTCCGGAGAGGATACCCCATGTGTGAGACTTTTTCGCAGCCTAGATGCATAGGGGGCCCAAAATCCAAGGACCCCCTTTTGGGCTTTCAAGGAGCATTAATTATGCATTTAATTTCCTACCTTCCTATCACATTTTTGGAGACCCTGGAGCACCAGGATGGTGGAAACACCCACAAAATGACCCCAGTTCATAAAGCAAACACTCCAAGGTATTTTCTGAGGGGCATAGTGAGTGTTTTGGGAAAGAAATTGCCACAGGTTTTTGGAAAATGCAGAAACTAAAATAAGTTTATTTATTTTTTATATATACACAGTTACCTAATTATTAAGATATTTGTAACGCACATCATAGGCATACTTGAAATTACACCCCAAAATACATTCTGCTACTCCTCCACATGGTCTCTGGCTACAAGGGCGAGTTCAGAGGGTAGTGATAAATGGGGAGTACTCAGAATGTTCCGGTGTGGAAAGCGGAGTCCCCCAGGGTTCTGTCCTGGGACCAATCCGATTTAATTTATTCATAAACGATCTGGAGGATGGAATAAACAGCTCAATCTCTGTATTTGCGGACGATACAAAGCTAATCAGGGCAATAATTTCTCCACAGGATGTGGAAACCTTACAAGCAGATCTGAACAAATTAATGTGGTGGGCGACTACATGGCAAATTAGGTTTAATGTAGAAAAATGTAAAATAATGCATTTGCGTGCCTAAAACATGAATGCAATCTACTCACTAGGGGGAGAACCTCTGGGGGAATTTAGGATGGAGAAGGACCCGGGGGTCCTAGCAGATGATAGGCTCAGCGGTGGCATGCAATGCCAAGCTTCTGCAAGCAAAGCAAAACTTTTCAGCGAAAGGGAATTTAAAAAGACACGCGGCCATTCACTAAAATTAGAAGACAGGCAGTATAACCTTAAACTGCGTAGAGGGTTCTTTACTGTAAGATCGGTAAGGATGTGGAATTCTCTTCCACAGGCAGTGGTTTCAGCAGGGAGCATCGATAATTTCCAAAAACTATTAGATAGGCACCTGAATGACCACAACATACAGGGATATACAATGTAATACTGACATAAAAGCACACACACAGGTTGGACTTGTGTTTTTTTTTTTTTTCAACCTCACCTACTATGTAACATGTGTGAGACTTTTTCACAGCCTATTCACAGAGGCCCGAAATCAAGGAGTACCTTGGGGCGTTCTAGGGACATAAATTACACATCTAATTTATTAACTATCTATTATGTTTTTGGAGGCCCTGGAGCACCAAGACGGTAGGAACACCCACAAAATGACCACATTTTGGAAAGCAAACACCCCAGGGCAATTTCTAAGAGGCTTGGTAAGTCCTTTAAAGACTTCAGTTTTTGACACGTTTTCGGAAATTGAAGGAAATCGAAAGAAAATAAAAAATATTTTTTTAAACAAAAGTTGTCAATTTATTAGGATATATCTCACACACAGCATGGGCATACTTAGAATTACAACCCAAAACACATTCTGCTACTCCTCCTGAGTAGGGGGAGACTTTTCACGTTTTGATAAAAATATATATAAAACAGCGCTAGCAACCTATATCAAATATACATCCTAATACCTGCCTAATGCATCAATAATAAGAAAAAACAAAACGGATATACACAATATCTAAAAGTGCTTCAGTAAAAAGTGCAAGGGTGCTCCAAAACTTTGAGGTGGCTCCCCCTTTGGTGTCCCCTCTTACCAGAGTTATTGGATCCTCAGCTTTGCAGTCTGGGATCAAAAAAGCGTTGATCAAATGATCTGGGGATATGCTGGATGGTTCCTCAGCAAAAACTTGCAGGAAGACGTTTAATAACAGGAAGGATATACCACACTCCATAGATGGGGAAACAGAGAAAGAATTCATAGTGAAATAACGTTTGGCATCAATTATCAAGTGCATTGTCCTTTACATGTCCTTGATGACGCCCTGGAGGAGGGGCGAAACGCATTGACGTACTTCCAGTTTGTGCTAACTAATGACGCAAATTTCCGTCTCCGTGGAACGCACGCCATTCAGCGGTAAACTCAGATGTTTTTTTTACTGATGCCTGTTTTTGCCAAATATCCTGTATGTTGCGCATTGAATGAGCTTGATAATTGATGCCAAACGTTATTTCACTGAGTTCTTTCTCCGTTTCCCCATCTATGGAGTGTGGTATATCCTTCCTGTTCTAAACCGTCTTCCTGCATGTTTTTGCTGAGGAACCATCCAGCATATCCCCAGATCATTTGATCAAAGCTTTTTTGATCCCAGACTGCAAAGCTGAGGATCCAATAACCTTGGTGAATGGGGACACCAAAGGGGGAGCCACTTCAAAGTTTTGGAGCACCGTTCGCACTTTTTGCTGAAGCACTTGAGCACTTTTAGATATTGTGTATATCTGTTTTGTTTTTTCTTATTATTGATGCATTAGGCACTGTTTATTAGGATGTATATTGTTTGATATAGGCTGCTAGCGCTGTTTTATATATATTTTTATTGCTTTAAGGTTGTAGCACCTTTGTGCAGCAGCTGCGGTCTTCTTATTTTTCTTTCATTACTTGAGTTAACCCCCCCCGCCCAGCGTGAGTTTTTGAATTAAATATATTATTTCTTTCACTTTTTGGACTGATTATGTACCAGACATTGTATTTTGTCTATCACACGCATCAACCAATTGTATCAAAACAAATGTACTGTAATGATCACCTCTGTATGAGTGGCCAGGGATTATAGCTTAGTGTAGTGTCACCTATACCAGTCCCAGTTTCTATAAGCCACGAAAGACTACTGTTACATAGCTGCCCACAGGAATGTCATGTTCACTGTCCAAGAAGCACAGGAGGTTAAAGAAAGGAAGAACAAAAGTGTTCCTGCAGTTCCAGGAGTGCAGTTGTCTGCAGAGAATAGCTGGCACTGGTGTCTCGCAGGAAAATGGACAGTTGCACGTGCAGATGGGTCAGTTGAGACTGTAGGCAGAGGGTTGGTTAGCAAACAGGCAAAGGATTGGTCCAGGCAAAAGGCAGAAACATGATCAATACAAAGGCCTGGGTGAGCACAAGTGGCATGCAGAGGCAAAACTGCACTGGTGTTGAGGTGATCAGGAACACTGCTGTTGGCTTACGCTTGTCTGGGGACTAATGTGGCAGCAATCAGGAACACCATTGCTGACATATTGTACACTGGTCTGGTGACACTGTAATTGGCGTGGCAGTGCTCGGGGACACTGTAACTGGTGTGGCAGTGATTAAGGACACATGATGATGAGTGGACAGCGGTGATTAGGGACATTGGTCAAGTGACATTGTACTGCTGTGGTGGTAATCACAATTACCTTTTTTACAGTGATGATCACTGTATATGCAATCATTTCTATCTGTTTTTGGCATCCATTCACAATGAAAATGTTTACTATGCAATTGGTATTACTGTATGTGATCGCTGTGATCACATGTCCAGTAGTAAACAATGGCTTTCATTTGTGATGCCATTGCTTACTATTGTAATTGCTGTGATTGGCCCCAGCTATCACATGATACAGGGTAGAAATGACTGGCTCTGTATCATGTGATCACTGTGACCAATCACAGAAATCACACTAGTAAGCAATGGCATCATGAATGAAAGCCATTGTTACAGCCAACACATCTAAGAATTGGTAAGCTGCAATATAATAAATGTTTGCCTTTTGGGTTTAATTCCAGAGTATTTGTTATTTGCTTTATTTAAGACTATTTTTCACTGAGACTCTTCCTGTCACACAGCTCTTTGACTTTCCTAACAGCTGAAGTTAACGATACAGTGAGTGAACGATACAAAATGGCATGCGGTGTGTTGGACACCGATCTTTTTTGTGATCACAATTGGTTATTGATCAACACACTGGGTTCCCTGGTGGCAGTGTTCAGCCAAGGATCTCTAGTATGGTAAATCTTTAGATTTTAAAGAGGAGCTCCAGGTTTTCAACATTTTTTACAAATAAATATCTGACAAGCGTGGCATGCATTTGTATTCAGCCCCCTTTACTCTGATACCCCTAACTAAAATCTAGTGGAACCAATTGCTTTCAGAAGTCACCTAATCACCTAATTAGTAAATAGAGTCCACCTGGGTGTAATTTAATCTCAGTATAAATACAGCCGTTATGTGAAGCCCTCAGAGGTTTGTTAGAGAACCTCAGTGAACAAACAGCATCATGAAGGCCAAGGAACGCACCAGACAGGTCAGGGATAAAGTTGTGGAGAAGTTTAAAGCAGGGTTAGGTTATAAAAAAAAATATCCCAAGCTTTGAACATCTCATAGAGCACTGTTCAATCCATCATCCAAAAATGGAAAGAGTATGGCACAACTACAAACCTAGATCCACAGCTCAGGTGGGAGAATCTGTCCACAGGACAACTATTAGTCGAGCACTCCACAAATCTGGCCTTTATGGAAGATTGGCAAGAAGAAAGCCATTGTTGAAAGAAAGCCATAAGAAATCCCGTTTTCAGTTTGCGAGAAGCCATGTGGGGGTCACAGCAAAAATGTGGAAGAAGGTGCTCTGGTCAGATGAGACCAAAATTAAACTTTTTAGCCTAAAAGCTAAACGCTATGTGTGGCAGAAAACCAACACTGCACATCACCCTGAGCACACCGTCCCCACTGTGAAACATGGTGATGGCAGCATCATGTTGTGGGGATGCTGTTGTTCAGCAGGGACAGGGAAGCTGGTCAGAGTTGATGGGAAGATGGATGAAGCCAAATACAGGGCATACGTAGAAGAAAACCTGTAATGCCCCGTACACACGGTCGGATTTTCCGATGGAAAATGTCCGATCGGAGCGTGTTGTCGGAAATTCCGACCGTGTGTGGGCTCCATCGGATATTTTCCATTGGATTTTCCGACACACAAAGTTGGACAGCAGGAGATAAAATTTTCAGACAACAAAATCCGATCGCGTCAATTCCGACCGTGTGTGGCCTGTTCCGACGCACAAAGTGCCACGCATGCTCAGAAGAAATTCCGACACGGGACAGCTCGTTCTGGTAAACTTAGCGTTCGCAATGGATTCAGCACTTTCGTCACGCTGCAATGTTCAAAATGGTTTAATACAGCGCACTCTCTTCTTCTTTATAATGTGACAAGAATATAGTAGTTTTGCTGCTCATATTCACACACACTTCTCACAAACTTATTTCGTTACTATTTTTTGGGATTCCCTCAATATATTTTGATTTCTCACATCTGACAACATATTTTTGTATCTTTTTTTTTTTGTTTGTTGGCTTTAACCGCTTGCTGACCGCCGGCTGTCTAGGCCTCACATTCCTAGGCCACCAGGGGGCGCGCGCGCGCCGCCGGCGATCGCGCGCGCCCGCCGTGTCACTAGGCACCCGGTGCGCGTGCCCGGCGGCCGCGATGTCAGCCGGGCACCCGCGATTACCGGTAACACAGCAGGACCGTGGATCTGTGTGTGTAAACACACAGATCCACGGTCCTGTCAGAGGAGAGGAGTGTGTTCCCAGCACGAGGAACACCGATCGGTCTCCTCCCCTAGTGAGTCCCCTCCCCCTACAGTTAGAATCACTCCCTAGCAACACAGTTAACCCCTCGATCACCACCTAGTGTTAACCCCTTCCCTGCCTGTCACATTTATACAGTAATCAATGCATTTTTATAGCACGGTTCGCTGTATAAATGTGAATGGTCCCAAATATGTGTCAAAAGTGTCCGATGTGTCCGCCGCAATATCGCAGTCACAATAAAAATCGCAGATCGCCGCCATTACTAGTAAAAAAATTAAAAAAAATAAAAATGTTATAAATCTATCCCCTATTTTGTAGACGCTATAACTTTTGCGCAAACCAATCTATATACGCTTATTGCGATTTTATTTTACCAAAAATATGTATAAGAATACATATCGGCCTAAACTGAGAAAAAATTTGTTTTAAAGAAAAAAAAATTGGATATTTATTATCGCAAAAGATAAAAATTATTGTGTTTTTTTAAAACTTCTCACTCTTCTTTTGTTTATAGCGCAAAAAATAAAAACCGCAGAGGTGATCAAATACCACTAAAAGAAAGCTCTATTTGTGGGGAAAAAATGATAACAATTTCATTTGGGTACAGTGTTGTATGACCGCGCAATTGTCATTCAAAGTGAAAGCTGAAAAATGGCTTGGGCAGGAAGGGGGCGAAAATGCACTGTATTGAGGTGATTAATGTAGAATCTTTTTTTGTGTTTCTCTTTTTTTTTTTTTTTTTTTTTGTTGATTTTGATTTGTACTCCCGAAAATGTTTGTGTGTTTTTTGTGACAAGTTCCCACAACAACATTGATATGTTGTTCTATTTAATCTGTAGGAGATTGTTTGGTGTTGTTGTCCCTTGTTAATTTCACATTGTACTTTAGAAATGTACCTGAATCGTCACCAACAAACTGTCTTTTTTGGATGAAAACACACACAGGAGAGTAGAATTTCCCCAAAAAATTTTTATTAAGGGGTCACAACTATAAACAAAGAGGGAGGCAACGCTGGAGAAACTGCAGAAATTGGCGAAGCCTTGGACCCCCAGGGCAGACATCAATTATTTAAAAGCAAAATTGGTGGCCTGAGGAGTCCTTATCTTAGGGAGGGCAGTCTGGTCCAGAAGTCCCAGAGATCCGGAAAGCAGCAGATGACATCTGTGTCCCCAGGCTGTGGTCATACGAGAGACTGCATCTTCTGTCAGACCAGACTGAACCCAGGGCAATCACTCTTTGGTCTTCCTTCCACGCTTCCTTACAGGCTTTGGCTGTGGTGGTGGAGTTGTGGCAGCAGGAGGAGGAGGAGGAGGAGGATCGTCCATCTCAATGACATCCGTCTTGGGTGTCAGTTCCCCACTCTCCCCCTTACGAAGGACTTTATAAAGCAGGTCCTCACAGAGCCTGCGTTGGCCCTCCTGCATGCCCTGCAATTTGGTGGCAGCCATGCAGGCAAAGGCCTCTTCAGGACTGGGGAAGGCTCTGAGGGACGCAGAAGCCTCCTGGATCAGCCTGTATGCTGAATCCTGCACAGGACTGGGAGTCATCTTCCTGGCTCGTTTATGTGGCAGGCGGAGGGGAGGGACCTGAGACTCAGTCAGGCTGCGACTGGTCCCAGGCTTCTCTTGGCTGACACTTAGCCCCGCCTCCTCCTGGCTGCCACTAATCCCCGCCTCCTCCTGACTGCCACATTCCACAGCCTCCTCCTGACTGCCACATTCCACAACCTCCTCCTGGCTGAGATCTTCCTGTGTATGAAAAAGGGACATAGTTTTAGTATTTTTAAAAATCAATCACACACAATTTTCACCTCCTCACTGCTGCAAATTGAATGTTAACAAATATAACAGACTATCCTTCTGAGCCCAGCATTTTTCATTCTTGTCCCAATTTTGGGTGCCCACTACTGTCTATTGATATGTAAAACACTTTTTTTAATCAGCAATTAGTGATCAATAATAACATCTAATAAACATCATTTATTTATTGGCTAGAAATCTGTAGAAGAATGCTATACCTGACTCCAGCTGGGCTCCTCCACTTCTTCCTGGCAGGAAGGCCCAGGTTGGACATCGGAAGCCTCAGCTGGTATGGAAGGAAGAGTGGAAGGAGGAGTAGAGAGGGATTCCCTGACTTCAGTCTGGTCTGACAGAAATCGCAGTCTCTCGTAGTACCACAGCCTGGGGACATAAACGTCATCTGCTGCAGCTCTGGACCTCTGGGAATCTGTGACCTTCTTGCGCTCCCTAAGATATGTGCTCCTCAGGCCACCAATTTTAGCTTTTAAATAAGGGATGGTTGCTGTGGGGACCACCGGCTTCACCAACTCCAGCAGTTTCTCCAGCGCTGCCTGCCTCTTCTGTTTGTGGTTGTAATGTGGGTGTCTGACCTGCCACAGACAGGACAGCTCCCTGTACTTGTCAATAAACAGGGGCAGGAAATTGTGGTAGTTGAAACCATTCATTTTCTCTGCAAGACACAACACAAGACAAACCCTAATGTCAGGCCAAACTCCCCCAATCTTGTTACAATATAGGCTTCCATTTCGAAGCAGTATAGGCGCAAGTTTAGATCTTACCTTCGTTAGCACGATCGGCGTCTCCGATGCTCCTTCCTCCGCTCACAGATCGTACGTAAGACGCGCGCGTGTTACGCTTTATACACACTGCGCATGCGTATAACTCCGCCCGCCCCTGACGTTCTTTCTAGTCTATTCCCCGCCCCTTTTCGTTCGGCGCAGTGGGGGAAGAGCACATGGCGGATAGACAGCAGGATCGTGCTAACTGTAGCAACGAGGAGGAGGGGGAGGAAAGGCCGGAGCCTGAAACGTCCCGATCCAGAAGGAGATTTAAGGACTCAAATATGTCCTTTGGGGAGATGTTGGAGATGGCGGACATCCTGAAGAGGGCCGACTATGACAGGAAGTATGGGCCTTACCCCAACCCCAATGTCCGAAAGGCCAAGATCATGGCGAAAGTGGTCAGGAGTCTGCACCGGAATTTCGGGGTACGACGATCGAAAGATCAGCTCAGGAAGTGGTGGTCGGACCTCAAATTACGAGAACATGAGCAGTACAGAAAGATCCGGAGAGTGCTGCAAAAAAGTAAGTAGTTGTGCTGTGTTCCTATTCTTTATGTTTCTTACGTTCGTGCTGCTCCGTGTGCTTTTAGGAACTGTTGTACAGTTTAAAATGGCCACTTTCATGTTCATGGGCACATTATTCGTTCGGATCACACATTTTTCTTTCGGACTCTAAAATACCATTGTTTAGCCCATATGCATTTGGCCACCATTTTGAGGCCCTATACTTGTCTTCAAAGAATTGGGTTGTGTAGATGGCTTTGTTACTAGAATGAAATGCAAACTAGATTCTGTGTAAGGAGAGGACACTGAGCAGCTGTTTTCACATCTGGACACTGGAGCACTAGTGTGGGACACAAGAACACCATTTTTATTAGGGGGCCACACAGGTGCTCCAGTGTATACTATAGGGGTGTCTCCATCTGTGAAGCTTGTACCAAACAGGTAAAGTATTGCAGCTTGACAAAGGGCATTAAAAAAATTACATCTTGGAACTCGGCTAAAATAGATAATTGTACCCCACTTCCAAGCAATGTTTCCTATTTATAGTTCTGCCATCAAATATCTGTGTGCTAATTATACCATTTTTGTTTTACATAGGGGAGAAAAGACTCGGAGGACACCCCTCATCCGAGGAGACCAGAGACCCCCCACCTCTGGAAGAAGGGGAAATCCCCCCAACACAAGATGAGCAGGAGGATGAAGACGTGGTGGAAATAGTCACCACAACAGGTGAGTGTCTGCGACCACAGGCTCAGATAAGAGATGGATGGCGGCATTTTTTTGAAACAAAATTTATTTTGTGTTTCCTCTCTTTTTAGGTGATCGTGAGGTTGTGGATCCAGATCCTTTCACATCCGAAAGTGCCCAGATCCTGATCGGGGAGATCATGGGGTGTAATTTACAATTGGAAATCATCAATCAAAACATCAATGATGTTATTCCAAAATATAAAAACATCATTGATGTTTTGGGGCGAGTTTAAAGCCCCTCCAAATCACTTTCTTCTTTTGTGTGCTACAATGTGCTAAATGTTTTTGTGATTTTTCCCAAAGCCAAATTTGGAGGATGCACACAGTGTGCCAACATGTGCTATCTGCCATCACGGGAGATCAATGGACGCGTTTTGGGGGTGCAACCCCTTCCTCAATAATAAAGTAGCGGTGAGGAAGGGCTTTCTCCCCCAAAACACGTCCCTTGATCCCCCGTGATGGCAGATAGCACATGTTGACATTGTGAAATTTGTGTGCATCTTCCAAATTTGGCTTTTCCAGGGGTGATTTCCCCCATCTGAACGCTATATCAAACACAGTTCCTAAATACTCATGTCTGATATTGCCTTCAAGTTCTACCAAATGTGAACTTTGTAAGATCAAGATTTGTGTCTTTCTTGTTGGGTTTACACAGGCCTGTTTTCTATAAAATGGACATTTTGATTTTGGATAATGACACCACAAAAATTGGTATACAACAAACATGTCGGTTTGTCAGAAAAACCTTTGGTAAATGCACATGTGATTGTGCTGGTATTAAAAAGATTGTTCATCAAGAATGTGTGGATTATTGTCTCAACGCTACAACGTTTTTGGGGTGATGTAATTGTTGTTTTATGAGAAAATGGGGGTTATTTCCTAAGGGCAAATCCACTTTGCACTACAAGTGCAGTTTCAGTGCAGTTGCAAGTGCACTTGTAGTGAAAAGTGTCTTTGCATTTAGTAAATAACAGACAACAGTGCTTTGTATAATGTTACACAATCACGCCATTTTATGGACTCCACACATTTCTGTCAGGGTCAGCTAAAACAAACACAAGCAGTAAATGTCCACAAAGAAGAGCCTGGGGGGAGATGCCTGTCGAGAACTTGAGGTCCTGCAGGCTTCTCCCTGTGGCCAAATACCGCAGGGTAGCGACCAACCTCTGCTCCGGAGTGATGGCTTGCCTCATGCAGGTATCCTGCCTGCTAATATAGGGGGTCAGTGAAGCCAACAAACGGTGAAACACGGGGTCCGTCATCCTGAGAAAGTTCCTGAAATCATCAGGATTATTCTCACGGATCTCACGGAGCAAAGGCATATGAGAGAACTGGTCACGCTGAAGCAACCAATTCTTGGTCCATGAACTCCTCCCCACCCTGTTCATAGACTGGACTTGTGTCAAGGTCAGGACCCCAACACCAAGCCCCCGCACAGCACGAACTCTACGAGGAGTACGCATACGAAACATGGCTAGAAAACGGTCGGCTGCTCAGAACGAAGTGACAGAACGCACTGAAGAACAGCAAGGCCTGTGAAGGGCGACCTGAAAAACAGCAACGAGCAGGCAAGATCACACAGAAAACTCTGATACGAACTGACTGCACGCACTGAAGAGCAGATACAAACCCACAAGCACAAACTGAACGGCAGAAAACGGTCTGAAAGCCACGAGTCTGAAAAAGCGCGAATCGTCTCTCACCAAACTTTTACTAACACGAGATTAGCAAAAGGAGCCCAAAGGGTACCGCGCTTGGTTCTGAACCGGCCTTTTCTAGTCTCGTCGTACGTGGTGTACGTGACCGCGTGGTTGTCAATCGGAAATTACGACAACTTTGTGCGACCGTGTGTAGGCAAAACAAGTTTGAGCCAACATCCGTCGGAAAAAATCCTAGGATTTTGTTGTTGGAATGTCCGAACAAAGTCCGACCGTGTGTACGGGGCATTAGAGTCTGCAAAAGACTTGATATTGGGGCGCAGGTTCGCCTTCCAGCAGGACAACGACTCTAAACATACAGCCAGAGCTACAATGGAATGGTTTAGATCAAAGCATTTTCATGTACTAGTGGCTTAGTCAAAGTCCAGACCTAACTCCAATTGAGAATCTGTGGAAAGACTTGGAAATTTCTGTTCACAGACACTCTCCATCCAATCTGACAGAGCTTGAGCTATTTTGCAAAAGAAGAATGGGCAAAAATGTTACTCTCTAGATGTGCAAAGCTGGTAGAGAAATCCCCAAAAAGACTTGCAGCTGTAATTGCAGTGAAAGGGGGTTCTACAAAGTATTGACTCAGGGGGGCTGAATACAAATGCACACCACACTTTTCAAATATTTATTTATAAAAAATGTTGAAAACTATTTATCATTTTCCTTCCACTTCACAATTATGTGCCACTTTGTGTTGGTCTATCACATAAAATCCCAATAAAATAAATGTATGTCTTTGGTTGTAACATGACAAAATGTGGAAAATTTCAAGGGGTGTGAATACTTTTTCAAGGCACTGTAGCTACTATTAAACTAGAAAATATGTGGTTCACACCCCAATCAGGACACCATATCCATTGAGGGTGCATATTTTCCCTTTTCCTGCATGGGTTTCTTCAAGGTTTCCCAGTCTCCTTGCAGTACCAGAGTCCCTGGTTTAAATCCCAGTCAGGACACTAGCTAAGTATGCATTTCCTACAGGTGCTCCTGTTTCCTCCATCACTCTAAAGACATGCTAATAGGTTAATTGGCTCCTGTCCATACTGGCCCTAGTATGTGTGTACATACGTGTGTATGCATGTGAGATAGGGACCATAGACAAATGTAAATGAACACTTTGTAAAGCGCAGCGTAAATTGTTGATGCTATATAACTTCCTGTAATAATAATGATGCATTTACAAATGTAAAGGTGAGGACCACACTCTTATAGGGCGTACACACGGTCGGACTTTGTTCGGACATTCCGACAACAAAATCCTAGGATTTTTTCCGACGGATGTTGGCTCAAACTTGTCTTGCATACACACGGTCACACAAAGTTGTCGGAAAATCCGATCGTTCTAAACGCGGTGACGTAAAACACGTACGTCGGGACTATAAACGGGGCAGTGGCCAATAGCTTTGATCACTTTATTTATTCTAAGCATGCGTGGCACTTTGTCCGTCGGATTTGTGTACACACGATCGGAATTTCCGACAACGGATTTTGTTGTCGGAAAATTTTATCTCCTGCTCTCCAACTTTGTATGTCGGAAAATCCGATGGAAAATGTCCGATGGAGCCCACACACGGTCGGAATTTCCGACAACACGCTCCGATCGGACATTTTCCATCGGAAATTCCGACCGTGTGTACAAGGCATTACACTTCTATTCTTCATACTGGATTGGGGTCCATCTAGTGCCAATCTTTATATTGCTTTAATCCAAACAGCCAGCTGAATGCCCCAATCCTATATGAAGAATCAGTGAAGTTATGTGAATTCTGGATGTGCAATTTATAAATCTACCACAAGATGGCACTAAAAAAGCAATTCATTAAAATGTACAGGTACAATGGTGAGATGTACAGGAAGTTAACAGGTATTAATAAAAAGAAGAGAAAAAATGATTAAAAGATGTTATTCATTTACACATATTAATAGAGAACCACCAGAATGCAATGCATTAAAGTGGTAGTAAACTCTCGTTTGTGATTTTTACCTACAGGTAAGCTTATAATATCTCCTAAATGGGCACTGTATAGGAGATATTCAGGTGAGCAGCAGCCGGTGACATCACCAGCACATGTGCTCTGAAGGAATGGTATACGCGTGCTTGTTCCTTCAGAGCTGTATGCCGTGACTGAGTCTCCCGCGTGCATGCGCAGGAGTGACGTCATCGTGGCTCAGCCATTCAAACCGCGTCAGCCCATGGAACCGGACGGAAGACCGGGTGAATCGCCTGCAGCAGTGACAGCGTGCCGCTGGAGGGCTTCCTTTCAAGGTAAGTATGCGGTGCATACTAGCACATTATGACATTGCCTTGCAGGGGAAACTCTTCATTACCGCTAGTAAGTTACATCTGAATGACATTTGGGGGCTGATTTGCTAAAACTGGAGAGTGCAGAATCTGTTGCAGCTCTGCAGAGAAACCAAATAGCTTCTAGTTTTTTTTTCTTTTGTCAAAGTTTAATTGAACAAGCTGAAATTAGAAGCTGATTAGCTACCATGCAGAGCTGCATCAGATTTTGCACTCTCTGGTTTTAGTAAATCAATGCTAAATATTTATGCTAAAGCATAAACAACTGACATTTAAAAAAAAAATAAAATATTTGTTTTCATATTTTTCATCCTTCTGCTCTTTACTGCTACTCCTTGTCTACATTAACTCTAGTGATGGCATGAGGGCTGCCTGTATTTCCTGGGGGTAACCAAAGTGGACCACGACTGCATAATATATGCTGTAAAGGGTACGTTTAGTCTTAATTGGTAGCCTGTGATAGCCTCAGTCCCAAAAAATTAAATAAGCTATTCCCATTTATTATGACAGATAATACAAAATAATGGCTGCACTCCAAAGAAAAATCAAATGCCTGTTAACTTCAGTCATCCCGAAAACATGAACAGCGAATCCCCGTCGGGGATAGGGATGCTACACCTGTCCAGGATTCACCCAGACATTCTGGGTTTTGAATCCTGTGTCTAGGTTTCAGTCCGCCTGAAACCCGGACACATTATTCAGACAGGGCTGTGGCTCCCCAAGTAAACAAGATAGTTACATTTGTTGCCATCTGGGAGCTGTGGAAGGCTGTATGAGGGCAGGTTCATCATCCCTGGGGGGGGCAAGGCGATGATGTCAACAAGAACGATTTAACTTGACAGATAGTAACTCACTTTTAAAATGTCTGTTTTGCCACCTTTAAATGCCGCGTTTTGCTGCTTTTGCATTTAAAAGCGTTTGAAAAAAATAAATATTTTTTATTTATTTTTTCAAAATAGCCAAAAATAAAACCGCCTGTAAACTCGTTTAGAAGCGTTTGACGCTTGAAGTGCCTCTAAACGCAGCGTCTGAACTAATTTTTTTGCTTTCCAAAAAAGGCCACTAAACTCAACTGCCTAGAAACGACTATAAACAACCCTGTGTACATGTAGTGATAAGATAACATAGAGGAGAGTTCAGGAGCAGTTGAAAAAAATGCCCAACTGCTCCTAAATGTCCGTTTAGCAGCAGCAATGTACATGAGGCCTTAGAGTCACCGTCAGTCTTTTATAGCATCAGGGTACCCGCCGTATATTGCCTAATAAAGGTTTAACCCCCCGATCGCCCCCCAGTTAACCCTTTCACTCCCTGTCACAGTATATATAGTACAGATCTATTTTCTGATCACCGTATTAGTGTCACTGGTGACATCAGTTTTAGCATCAGTTAGTGGTAGCGTAAATCCCAGGCAGTGTCAAATTAGTGCCAGGTACACTAACACGCACACACACACACACACTATATAGCACCATTACTAATATAGTGTCTGAATGGATCAATATCTTTGATCTGATCAGAACTATATTAGTGTCCCCAGTAGTATAGTGTTCCCAAAAACACGGCGTTAGCAGGAGCAGCCAAGTGCAGTATCAATAGATCACTGTCACTTACAAAACACAGCACACAAAACTGCAGCGTTAGCAAAGTCACGCTTGATTCCTGCTAACGCTAACCATACATTTTTTTGTTAGTAATTGAAGCAGTCGCTGACAACCAGGTGCTCCTTTACCTGTGAGATGCTCTAGTTGTACCTATAAATTTAGTGGCCAAAATGTCCAAACAGAGGTACAGTAGTGAAGAGGCCTACACATTGCTGACCATGACAGATGAGAGCGAAGGGGAAGCCTCACTGTCTGATTCAGGCTCAGTATACGAACCTGTAGAGAGCAGCGGCACCCTGACAGATAGCTCTGATGACGGAGTAGTGGTCCCTGCTAAGGTCAGGAGCACCCGACCCCGTTCTTCTATTGCTGAGTTTCAAAAACCGCAGGGTTCTCGTATGGAGCAGATAGCCAGTACTAGTGCCGCTCAACCTTCTGGTAGTACGCCCTGGTCATAGACAACCAGCACTGCAGTATCACTGCGGTAGCGAGTCCCATAAGTGCCGTTCAAGCTGGTGCGGTGGCTAGCACAAGTAGTGCCCCATAGCCACCAAGCATTCATACACAGGCCCGTAGAGCCCATAGTGCCCTACCTGATGTGCTTGCAAATCCCGATTGGCAGCCAACCACTTCTGCAGCACCAGTACTTCCCCCATTCACTGGCCAACCCGGAATTCAGGTGGGAACAGCGAATTTTACTTCTCTTGAATTTCATTCGCTGTTTTTCATGGAAGATCCTTCTTCAGAGGATTATTTGGGACCACCAATATTCACGCAGCTCAAGCAAAGTACAAAGAATTTTGTCAATTATAAAATACAAAGAAAAAACAAGCAAAAGAGAAAGAAGATACATACACAACACCTGTCATGGCTCAAAAAGTATATACCCACCTCCTCCAAACCCAAACGAAGAGCGCCAGATGGGACCACCAAGCCAGCCCAAATGAAAATGGCAGAGGAGGCTGTGCACAACCACAGGGGTTATACAAGGACCAGGCTACAAATGAATAAAGGAAGGATAAAGGAATTATAATCTTTTGTATAGGGCATGAATCATTGTCGGAACTACTAAAAAGCATCAAACTTATACTTACTAAGCTCAATTACACATAGAGATAAATGCAGGGGCGCCAAAAAAATGTTGTAGTAGTGGGATCACTGTCTGGCTATGTTGCCTTAGATAGACACTATAGAAAAATATAAATGAAAAAATAAACCCAAGTTTGGACAGCTTAGTACTATATAAACTACATAAATTATGATAAAGGGCCTGTAAGGAAACCAGTGGTAATCGTCTGGCACGCATGCGCGCGCACACACACGGGCAACTGCGAACGCCCGTGCGCGGCGACCAGCGTGCACACGCAGGAGCGCGTCCCTGGTACCAATTGGCACTAGACAGCCTATTTAAGGAGTGCTCTAACCACTGTTCTGTGCTGACTGGTCTTTCAGCTGTGCTCCTGATACCCTGAACTTGTGATTTCCTGTCTCAATACCCGTTGCTGACCTCGGCTCTCCATTTAACTCTGCTTCTAGACTGTGTTTACTTGATCCCTGGCTCCTGATCTCGGCTTCTGATCTGACCTTGCTTTGCCTTATGTCCTGGTACCGTGCTGCCTGTCTGTTAAGGAACACGGATTCCCTTGTGACCTCGCTCCTGTGTCCTGTTTGGTTCAGCACTTCTGCAACTACAGTCCTGCGACTTACTGCGACTTCCTGCAACAGGTCTCCGGGTCTTCATCTACAGGCACTCGTGTTCCTCCTAACCCTTGGCTCCTTCTGTTCCATCCTCAGCAGGACCTGGGCTGGAGATACAAGAGAGGGCGACCTCGTCCATTCAGTCTCCCTTCAGGTACGTGACAGTACCAGTCAGCCAGGGATGGAGTCTGAAAGAGAGGTCTCTCTGCTATCAACCCTTTGTCAGACTGTTCCCACACTCTCCCATGTAGTGCAAGAGTAGCATATGGGCTTAGCCCACATCCATGACCAACTACTGAGTGCATCCAGCTTGACCTGCAACCAGGCAGTCCTGCCTTATCTTCCTGAGCCCAGGGTACCATTGCCCAAATGTTTTTCTGGAAACCGTAGGAAGTTCAGGACTTTTCAGAATTCCTGTGAGCTGTATTTATCCTTGCTTCCTCGCACATTTCCTACTGAGGAAGTGAAGGTGGGATTCCTCATTTCTCTGTTGCTGGAAGAACCCCAGGCCTGGGCATATCAGCTTCGGGAACAGCATGACCCTGTCCTGGCCTCAGTCAACTCTTTTTTTGCTGCCATGGCTCAACTATAGGCTGACCCTTTCCATCATCAGACTGCTGAAACCTCATTAAGCCTCCTGCAACAGGGCCCCGGGCCTGTGGAGGTCTACGTCTCTGACTTTCGACTGTGGAGTGCTGATACCGAATAGCACAACGCAGCCCTACATTTCCAATTTCGCCTTGGCCTATCTGAAGCCATCAAGGAGGCGCTCGCCAGGGTGGAAATCCCCGCCTCTCTGAATGACTTAATCCTTCTTTGTATTCAAATCTACCGCCGCCTGCGTGAAAGGCATTTCGAAAAGATCTTCACTTAATGCCTGTCTGCTCCGTGGACCCTCCACCTGCCTCTGCCTCGCCTAAAGATGCATCTGATGACGAGAAAGTGCCTCATGCCAGTTTTCCAAGACCTCCTCTGTCTAAACAAGAACAGGCCCGACGTCGCTATAATAAACTTTGTCTCTACTGTGGCGATGAGGGGCATTTCCTACAGACTTGTTCCCGAAGACATCGTAGGAGATCTCCTCCTCCTCCTGCAGTTGCCGCGCTAAATTCCAGCCAGAACCACATCCTGCTGCCAGTCTCTTTTCAGCTAGACGGAAGAACTCTCTCTGTTTCAGCCATTGTGGACTCTGGGGCCTGTAGCTGTTTTGTGGACTCTTCCTTTGCTACCCTGCATAATCTGCCCCTGTGTGCCAAAAGAAACAGCTTCACGCTCCACCTGGCAGATGGTTCAAGCATCAAATCAGGACCTGTCACCTCAGAGACTGAACCTATCCTGTGCCTCACAGCTTCTGGGCATCGAGAACTCTTACGGTTGGATGTCATCACTTCCCCCCTATTTCCTGTCATCCTTGGGCAGCCCTGGTTGAAGGCACACAATCCCCTCATCAACTGGTCCACGGGGGAGGTGACCTTTCCTTCCCACTACTGCAGAGAATTTTGCTTTCCTCCTATACCCAGTCCTGGAGTTTCTTTCCTCTGCATTGATATGGACTCTGAAACAATGAAAATTGTGCCTTCTGTTTATCATGATTTCCTGGACATTTTCAATAAAAAGAATGCTGGTGCAGAAATTCCCTTTGGCAGGATCTACCCACTCTCGGAACTAGACTAGAGGAGCTGCAGAAATATATTAATAAAAACCTCGAGAAGGGGTTTATCCGGCCATCTTCATCCCCTGCTGGTGCTGGAATATTCTTCGTTGAGAAGAAAGATCACTCTCTCCGACCATGTATCGACTATCGGGACTTAAATAAGGTGACCATTAATAACCGGTACCCCTTACCTCTTATCGTTGAGTTGTTCCAGAGACTTCGGGAAGCCCGTGTATTTTCCAAGCTTGATCTACGGGGAGCTTACAACTTGATCAGAATAAAGGAAGGTGACGAGTGGAAGACGCCTTTTAGGTCTCGTTTTGAGCACTTTGAGTACCTGGTGATGCCCTTTGGACTTTGCAATGCGCCAGCCACCTTCTAGCATTTTGTCAACAATGTGTTTCAGGACTTTCTTGATCTGTTTACTATTGTTTATTTGGATGACATCCTGATCTTTTCCACTTTAGAATCCCATCGGGTCCATGTAAAGAAGGTATTAAGCAGACTGAGGAAACATCACCTTTCTGCCAAGGCAGAAAAATGTGAGTTCGAGAAAAGCACCATCCAGTTCTTGGGCCTCATTATCTCGGCAGACGGGATTTCCGTGGATCCACAAAAGGTATCAGCAGTATTTGATTGGCCTGCCCCTACTGATAAAAAATCTGATTTGTGGGGTTCGCCAATTTTTACAGGAAGTTCATTAAAGACTTTTCCAGTATTATATCCCCTATCACTCAATTGACTAAACAACACCTGCCCTTCTCATGGACCCCAGAAGCTCAAACCGCATTTGAGAAACTGAAGGGCCTGTTTACAACAGCTCCCATTCTGAAGCACCCAGATCCTGCTCTAACCTATATCCTTGAGGTTGATGCTTCGGAATTTGCTGTAGGAGCCATGTTGTCCCAGCGACAAGGGACAAAATCTTTGCTTCACCCTGTTGTCTTCTTCTCCAGGAAATTAACTACCCCTGAAAGGAACTACGATGTCAGTGATCGGGAATTACTTGCCATCAAGTCAGCTCTTGAAGAGTGGCGTTACCTGCTTGAAGGGGCTGCACACCCTATTCTTGTATTCACCGATCACAAAAATCTTGAATACTTGAGAACGGCCAAAAGATTAAGACCCCACCAGGCCAGATGGGCCCTCTTTTTAGCAAGATTCTGCTTCCACATTAGCTACAGGCCCGGATCCAAGAATGGGAAGCCGGATGCTCTCTCACGCATGTTCCAAGATACCCAAGTATTCTCTGAACCTGATACCATCTTACCTGCTAAAAATTTTCTTTTGTTACAGACCGATCTTGTCTCCCAAGTCAAGACAGCAGTCCTGGATCATCCTCCTCCTCTTAAACTTCACTTTCAGATTAAAGAGGGTCTCTACTTCCATAGTGAGCAGATCTTTATTCCAGAACAATTACGGACAGCAGTACTCTACATGTGCCATGATCATCCCCTGGCAGGGCATTTCGGAGCACATAAAACCTCTAAGTTAGCCCTTCGTTCTTTCTGGTGGCCAAATTTGATACAAGATTGCAGGGACTACGTGAGGTCTTGCACAACATGTCTACGGAATAAGTCTTCTAAAACTAAGAATTGGGGCCTGTTGGAGCCCCTTTCTGTTCCAGCGAAGTTATGGAATCCGAGGGATTTACCACCATCTTTGTAATAGCTTGTCCAAGATGGCCCACTTTGTGCCCCTAAAGGGTACCCCTTCTGCTGCTGAGACTGCCTCTTCCTTTGTCAAGGAAGTAGTGCGTCTACATGGTATTCCTGCCAACATTACTTCTGATCGCGGAGTACAGTTTACCTCCAGATTTTAGAAGTCCCTATGTGAAGTTCTGGGCATTAAACACTGCTTATCTTCTGCTTATCACCCTCAGACCAACAGTCAATCTGAAAGAACAAACCAGACCTTGGAACAATATCTCCGTTGCTTCTCTTCATTTGCACAAGACGACTGGGTTTCTCTTTTGACATTTGCAGAATTTGCGTACAATAACTCTATACATTCTTCCATCAAACAAGCACCCTTCTTTGCTAACTATGGGTTTCACCCATCCTTTTTGCCTGATGTTCCACAAGAATCTCCGGTACCAGCAGTACAGCATCGTCTTGAGTTCTGAGGGGCTAACAACTGGCTCTTGCAAAAGACTATCACCAAATCCCAAGTAAGCTACAAAAGGTTCTATGATAAAAGAAGGAAAGGCAATCTAGATCTGAAACCTGGAGATATGGTGTGGCTATCTACCGCAAACCTTAAAATAGCTTTTCTAAGAAATTAGAGCCAAGATACATTGGTTCTTTTCCTGTAAAGAAGAGGATTAATGCCGTAGCCTTCTATTTAAGTTTACCTGGAAGTCTAAAGATTCATCCAGTATTTCACGTGTCCCTCTTGAAACGATCTGTGGCCAATCCGTTTCCTGATCGTGAACCCGAGACCCCTGCCCCGTTGCTGGTTGATGGTAATGAGGAATTTGAGGTGGAGGCTGTCCTGGATTGCAGAAGGAGAAGAGGCCAAACTCAGTTCCTCATTAAGTGGAGGGGCTATGGCCCTGAAGATAATTCTTGGGAACCCTCCTCTAATGTGCACGCTCCACAACAGATTCAAGCCTACCTTCGCCTCCAACCTGAGAAGAGTTCCTTAGTGGGCATCCAGAGGCTGCCCTTAAGGGAGGGGGTGGTAATGTAAGGAAACCAGTTGTTAATCGTCTGGCACGCATTTGTGCGCTTGCGCGCACACACGGGCAACTGCGAACGCCTGTGCGCGTTTATGCGCGTGCGTGGCAACCAGCATGCACAAGCAGGAGCGCGTCCCTGGTACCAATTGGCGTCAGACAGCCTATTTAAGGAGTGCTATAACCACTGTTCTGAACTCCTGATACCCTGAACTTGTGATTTCCTGTTTGAATACCCGTTGCTGACCTTGGCTCCCGTTTGACCCTGCTTCTGGATCCTGCTTATCTGATCTCTGGCTTGACCTCGGCTCTCCATTTGACCCTGCTTCTGGACTGTGTTTACTTGATCCCTGTCTCCTGATCCCGGCTTCTCATCTGACCTTGCTTTTGCCTGATGTTCTGGTACCATGCTGCCTGTCTGTTAAGGGACCCATATCCATACACCCCTTTATCATAATTTATGTAGTTAATATAGTTCTGAGCTGTCCAAACTTGGGTTTATTTTTGAGTTTTATATTTTTATATAGTGTCTATCTAAGGCAACATAGCCAGACAGTGATCCCACTACTGCAACACTTTTTTGGCGCCCCTGCATTTATCTCTATGTAATTGAGCTTAGTAAGTATAAGTTTGAGGCTTTTTGGCCTTTCCTATTGGACAATGATTCATGCCCAATACAAAAGATTATAATTTCTTTATCCTTCCTTTATTCATTTGTAGCCTGGTCCTTGTATACCCCTTGTGATTGTGCATGGCCTCCTCTGCCATTTTCATTTGTGCTGGCTTTGCCCAAACGCAGCACTCTCTGACTATGGGCTCCACACACTAATAGCAATTGCTTGACAAGTCACTTTTACCATCTTTTATAAAGGTGGGAAGTGGAATATTTAAATCTGACCACATACATAAGCCGATCAGATTAAATCTCCATGTATTCACTACCATCAATGGTTTTTTTTAATTCGTAACACAGATGTATGCATGAGTGTGATTGGCACAAATTGGTGAATGCAAATTATGGTTAGGCTATGGTGTCCAGGTGCTGGCTATAATGACAGGAAATTGAATACTAGCCGCAAGGCTATTTAAACATCCAGCTACTGGCACCACATTAGCTCTGAAGAAGCTTGGAAACAAGCGAAACGCGTAAGCGTCTAACCCATGTGCAGGCGGCACACAGACCCCCACACATCAATGAGGATACCCCCTTGATTGGATGTGAACATCCCGATCGGATCTCGGACATTAGGTTGAGTCTTGCGGTGGACACTGAAACTGAGCGTTCCCTCTAACCATCTGACCAACTAAGCATGAAACGCCAAAACGTCTGAACCCTGCGACTCACCGTACATCCCGTTGGAGAAGATCCGGAAGCAAAAGTTCATGTCTACAACAGACCAACACGCCGCATGAACGTGTCTTTACACCACACCAGTGCGGCCATCAGCAATCCTTTTGGGCTCCATCACCCTTCCATTGAAGACGTCAGACGGTGAGCTAAACTGTACCCTAACACACAGGAGGTACTTTGTTTATGGCCATTTTCCGTTCATCTTCTATGTATAAGATGTGAATTAGCCCTCCTTGATTTGCCATTTTTTAACTAACCAAATCAGGACTCCCTTGCTCTCTATGTTGTTGGTTTGACATATACATCTCTATTTGGTTATCGGGATTACATCTGAAGGGATCCTCATTAATCACCAGCACTTGCACTTTATTGAGGAAGGACCGAAGGTCTATTATTCATGCAGTTATTCTATTTTGGAACTTTATGAAAATTGCACAGACCCGGGTCTTCACTGACATTATCCAGATGGGTGTGAGTGCATGAGTGTAGAATGTATGTGGTATGTCTATGGTGGCCACCTGCACATAATAGGACCCCTGCCATATTTTTTAATACACATGGTTAGTGGATAGTTGTTCTGTATTTATTATGACACAATAAAGTTATTTAGGTTCACAACAGTTTGTTCTTGAGCGGACCTTCCTTTTTTAGGGGGTTTTCTCCCGCCCCCTTCCCTTCTCTTCTTACATATGTTTTTATGGTCCACTTAACAACCATTTGTTTGATTGCTAACTGTATATTGTTGAGTCAATCAACAAATGGTATGTGTGATATTAGGGGTATAACAATTTAAGTAGGCTATTCCTAGCAGGTTATTGAACCCCCTCTATACATACTCCCTCCCCCCCTTCTAGAACCTATTTTGGATGAATTTAAGGTGTCCCTCCTTCTTTTTTCTTCATATCCATACACCCCTTTATCATAATTTATGTAGTTAATATAGTTCTGAGCTGTCCAAACTTGGGTTTATTTTTGCGTTTTATATTTTTATATAGTGTCTATCTAAGGCAACATAGCCAGACAGTGATCCCACTACTGCAGCACTTTTTTGGCGCCCCTGCATTTATCTCTATGTAATTGAGCTTAGTAAGTATAAGTTTGAGGCTTTTTGGCCTTTCCTATTGGACAATGATTCATGCCTAATACAAAAGATTATAATTTCTTTATCCTTCCTTTATTCATTTGTAGCCTGGTCCTTGTATACCCCTTGTGATTGTGCATGGCCTCCTCTGCCATTTTCATTTGGGCTGGCTTGGTGGCCCCATCTGGCGCTCCTCGTTTGGGTTTGGTGGATGTGGGTATATACTTTGACAGATGTTGTGTATGTATCTTGTTTCTCTTTTGCTTGTTTTTTCTTTGTATTCTGTATTTTATAATTGAAGAAATTCCTTGTACTTTGCTGGAGCTGTGTGAATATTGGTGGCCCCAAATAATTCCCTGAAGAAGCCAATACTGGCGAAACATGTTGGGATATAACATCTATCTTTGTGGGACACCAGCAACCAGTAAAAAATAATTTACATATGCTCTGTTAATTATTTTATTGAACATTATCTCTATGTTGAGATTTTATGTAATAATAAAGATTTTAATTTTATCATATATGTATATTTTCTTATTTGAGCACTGCTATAATCCCATCCTCTCGGTATTACCAAGTTTCAATACCAGGGATGAGGCGCTGGATATTCAATCAACTCACTTCTCCAGCTTTTTAATATATTTTTTACTCTTTTTTTGGCACAGATTGCAATAAAAAAAAGTTGTTTTATTGAGTTAATGTTTTATTGATACTGTGATTAATTGTTACCATTGTTTGCTTTGCAGGTACACCATTCAGCTGCAGCACTGATCTATTTATCTTGACAGCAATAGGGTTTGCTCTCTCGATACGTAAATCAGCGACTCCAGCGCTGTAGGAGGTGATTTCACCACCACAGTTTTAAAAAGAGCATATATATATATATAAGCATAGGGGCAGGGGTGGACATTAGAGGTGGCTTGCCCCTATGCTTTGGCTAATATTTTTATTTACTTTTCTTGCCAGAGATTTCTTCAACCACATCAATCCCCATGGGCTGAACGAAAAAAAAGGAAGGTGCATGTATGCCCATCATTAGAAGTCGGTGGATGCAGGGTGGTATTCTAATGGTGGGCATACCACCGATCGATCAATGTGAATGGAGGAATCTGTTAGGTTCTCTTTTTTCATTTAACCCACAGGCTGCATGAAAAAAAACATTACAATATATGCCCAACAAGGACCAGTGACGTACTGGTATGTTGCTGGACTTTGAGTGGTTATACCAGAATGATGCCTGCAGGCTTAAGTATCATCTTGGTATTGTTTTTCTCAGCCGGCGGTCGGCTTTCATGTAAAAGCAATCCTAGCGGCTAATTAGCCACTAGACTGCTTTTACAAGCAATGGGAGGGAAAATTCCCCCCCCGCCATCTTCTATGGTTTTCTCAGGCTCTCCTGTCCCACCGGGGAACCCAAAAATGTAGCCGGTGGTTCTGCCATCTGACCATAGAGCTGATCGGAGACTAGAATGGCTCCAATCATCTCTATGGCCTAAGAAACCAGAAGCTATGAGTATATCATGACTTCGGTTTCGCCAGATATAAACAGCGCCATTGGGAAAGCATCTTATCACACTGATCTTGGTGTGGTCAGATGCTTTAACGGCTGAGGAGAGATCTAAAGTCTAATAGATCCCAATTTTTTCAAAAAAAGAGTACCTGTCAGTACATATTGCTATCATAGGGGATATTTCCATTCCCTGTGATAACAATAAAAATGCTGAAAACAAAAAAAAATTAAATGGACAGTGTAAAAATAAAATAAAAAGCAAAGTGAATAATTAAAAAAAAATTAAATAATTAAACAGGGGCAAAGGTGAACACAAGCGTCTCGTGTCGTATGTAAACAGCAATTGCACCATGCATGTGAGGTATCACCATGAACGTCAGATCGAGGGCAGTAATTGTAGCAGTAGACCTCCTCTGTAAATCTAAAGTGGTAACCTATAAAGGCTTTTAAAATCTTTTAAAAATGTACATAGTTTGTCACCACTGCACGAGTGTGCGTAATTTTAAAGCATGTCGTGTTTGGTATTTATGTACTCAACATAAGATCATCTTTTATATTTCACCAAACATTTGGGCATTATAGTGTGTTTTTGTGCATTAAAATGAAAAAAAAGTGTTTTTTTCCCAAAAAATTGCGTTTGAAAAATTGCTGCGTAAATACTTTGTGGAAAAAATTGCAACACCCACCATTTTAGTCTGTAGGGCCTCTGCTTAAAAAAATATATATAATGTTTGGGGGTTCAAAGTAATTTTTTAGCAAAAGAAATAGATTTTTTCATGTAAACAAAATGTGTCAGAAAGGACTTGGTGGTTAAAGTGGTTAGAAGAGTGGGTGATGTGTGGCATAAGCTTCTAATGTTGGGCATAAAATGCAAGGACAGTTCAACCCCCCCCAAATGACCTCTTTTTGAAAAGTAGACACCCCAAGCTATTTGCTGAGAGGCATGTTGAGTCCATGGAATATTTTATGTTTTGCCATAAATTTCGGGAAAATTAAATTTTTGTTTTTTTACACGAAGTTGTCACTAAATGATATAATGTTCACACATGGCATGGTTATATGTGGAATTACACCCCAAAATAAATCCTGCTGCTTCTCCTGAGTACGGGGATACCACATGTGTGAGACTTTTTGGGAGCCTAGCTGCGTAAAGGACCCCTTCAGGCTTTCTAAGGGCGTAAAATGGTGATTTTACTCCTCACAGTTTTGGAGTCCCTGAAATGTCAAGATAGCACAACCCCCCCCCCCAAATGACCCCATTTTGGAAAGTAGACACCCCAAGACATTTGCTATTTTGCAGCTCTCATTTGTTTTCTCCCTTTTTTCAATTTTCAAAACTTTTTGACAAAAAGCGAGATCTGCAAAATACTCAACATGCCTCTCAGCACAAAGCTTGGGGTGACTACTTTCCAAAATGGGGTCATTTGGGGGAGTTTTGCCCTATCTTGGCATTTCGTGGCCGACGAAACTGTGATAGGCAGTGAGGAGTGAAATCAAAAATTTACACCCTTAGAAATCCTGAAGGCGTTGATTGGTTTTTGGGGTCCTGTACACGGCTGTGGTATCCCCGTACTCAGGAGAAGCAGCAGAATGTATTTTGGGGTGTAATTCCACATATATCCATGGCATGTGTGAGCAATGTATCATTTCAGGGTTTTTTTTTGTCATTTTTCAATCACTTGTGACAAAAAAAGGTAATATTCAATGGGCTCAACAAGCCTCTCAGCAAATTCCTTGGGGCGTCTACTTTCCAAAAAAGGGTAATTTGGAGGGGTTTTGTACTGTCCTGCCATGTTAGCACCTCAAGAAATGAGATAGACAGTCATAAACTGACAGCTGCTTAAATTCCAGTAAATGTACCAAAGTTTGTAGACGCTATAACTTTTGCACAAACCAATAAATATACACTTATTAAAAATCTTTTTACCCAAGACATATGCTGAATACGTCTTGGCCTAAATGTATGACTAAAATTGAGTTTATTGGATTTTTTTTAAAACAAAAAGTACAAATATTTTTTTTTTCCAAATTTTTGGGATTTTCGTTTATATCACAAAAAATTTAAATCCCAGAAGTGATCAAATACCACCAAAAGAAAGTGCTATTCGTGGGGGAAAAAAAGACACAAATTTAGTTTGGGTACAGCATTGCATGACCACGCAATTACCAGTTAAAACAGTGCAGTGCCAAATTGTAAAAATTGCTCTGGTCATTAAGGGGGTAAATCCTTGAGGGGCTGAAGTGGTAAAAGAGACACAGAGTGGCAAGCCACGCGGCTGGTGCATAGACTCAGGAGCAACAAGCCACATGACTAGTGATGAGACCTTCTTCACAAACTTTGATTACACTGTAAACGGCAACATTTTCCTAGCAAACGGGAAAAGCATCACTGGAGAAGGTAAAGGCCAGAGCTTCCTGAACTCTTTTACACCACAAGGAGTTAAGCATAGTATCCTTGTAAAGAAAGTGCTGTATGTTCAGGAACTAGAAGGCAGCCTTCTATCAGTGAAAAGTCTTGCAAACAATGGTCTCACATTTCAAGTTCCAGGGTGATGAATGCACAATTCACAATAATAAGCGATTCCTCGCAAAAGGAAAACTGGATGATCACCTATACAAACTCGTCACCACAGACCAGCAAGCCAATATAGTTTCTAATGACCTACATAGCAAATGTATTCACTTATGGCACAGGCGGCTGGGGCACAGAAATCCAGAAGCTATACAGGACATTATAAAGAGAGGCTTATCAGAAGTTTTGACAATAGTGTCTTGCAAAGTGCTCATGAAATGTAAATGCTGTATTGAAGCAAAAGCCACACGTGCTCTCCTTCCAAGGGCATCTCAAAGAAAAACTACCCACCCCCTACAGCTCATACACAGTGACGTATGCGGTCCAACGAAAACTCCCACGTTAGGCGGGAACAGATATCTACTGACTTTAATTGATGATTATTCCAGGTACACAACTACTTATTTGATGAAACACAAGAATGAAGCATCAGAGAAACTTCAAGAGTTTGTTGCCATGTCTAGCAACAAATTCTAACACAAACCAGGAATAATACGCACTGACAATGGGGGAGAATACATAAGCAAAGAAGTGGCCTTATACCTGAAGAGACAAGGAATAGTACACCAGACAACCGCACCATACACTCCTGAACTAAATGGTGTAGCAGAAAGGAAAAATCACACTCTTATAGAAATCGCCAGGTGCATGTTGTTGGATGCCAACCTACCTCACAAGTACAGTACCTACCGGCAGAACAGACTACCCTCAAGAGCCATTAAAAGTACTCCATTTGAAATGTGGCGTGGATCAAATCCTAGCATAGGGAACATCAGAGTGTTTGGATGTAAAGCATATGCCTACATTCCAGGTGAAAAGCGATCCAGGCTGGAAAACAGAGCCATAGAGGGCATTCTAGTAGGCTACAGTGAGCAAACAAAGAGTCCTACACCCAAAGACTGAAAAAGTGACAATAAGCCGTAGTGTTTATTTTGATGAGAGCCCATCACCAGAAACACTAATCCCCCGAAGCTTTGAAGTGAATATGCCAAGCAAACCAGAAGAAAAGGTCGACCAAAGCAAACCTGTGCAGGACTCAAAACAAGAGGTGGAACTCACATTGTCTAAATCAAGTTCCCCACCAGATCCTGCTGAACTACCTGAAGTCAGAAGATCCACTTGGACTACAAAGGGGATAGCACCCCACAAGCTGTCATACACTGTCAAAAAACACACAGCATAAATGAACCAAAATCCTGGGAAGACATTGAAAAACTGCCAAAATGTGAAGCCAATAAATGGAGAAAGGCGGCAGAAGAAGAATTAAAGTCACTTCAAGAAAATAAAACCTGGACACTTACAGAGCTCCCTCCTAACCGCAGAACCTGGACAATTACAGAGCTCCCTCCTAACCACAGAACCATAGGAAGTAAGTAGACTTTCAAAGTAAAGTCAGTAAAGACAGAAGCAAATATCCACAAATAGAAAGCCAGACTAGTTCCCAGAAATTCGGTGAAGATTACAATGAAACATTTGCTCCAGTCTTAAAACACTCCACCATCAGAGCGCTTCTTATGCCCCGTACACACGGTCGGATTTTCCGATGGAAAATGTCCGATCGGAGCGTGTTGTCGGAAATTCCGACCGTGTGTGGGCTCCATCGGACATTTTCCATCGGATTTTCCGACACACAAAGTTGGAGAGCAGGAGATAAAATTTTCCGACAACAAAATCCGTTGTCGGAAATTCCGATCGTGTGTACACAAATCCGATGGACAAAGTGCCACGCATGCTCAGAATAAATAAAGAGATGAAAGCTATTGGCCACTGCCCCGTTTATAGTCCCGACGTACGTGTTTTACGCCACCGCGTTCAGAATGATCGGATTTTCCGACAACTTTGTGTGACCGTGTGTATGCAAGACAAGTTTGAGCCAACATCCGTCGGAAAAAATCCTAGGATTTTGTTGTCGGAATGTCCGAACAAAGTCCGACCGTGTGTACGCCCTATTAGTGTTGCAGCCGGGAAGGGCATGCAAGTCAAACACCTAGACATTAAAACTGCTTTCCTCTATGGAGACATTAAAGAGGAGTTCCACCCAGGGGGGCCGTCAAAAAAAAAAAAAAATTAAAAGTCAGCAGCTACAAATACTGCAGCTGCTGACTTTTAATTGGACACTCACCTGTGCCTGGGTCCAGCGATGCGGGGGATCGAAGCCCCGCTCGTCCCCCCCCTCCGCTCGTCGGCGCCAGAATTTCAACTGTGGGCGCCGGGCTGTGGCTTCACAGCCTGGCACCCACTGCGCATGCGCGAGCGGCGCCGCGTGCCGTGATTGGCCGCTCAATCACCTGGGACCTGTAATGGGTCCCAGATGATTGACAGGAGGGAGGGAGCAGAGTGGAGCCCTTCCTGTGCCGAGGAGGAAGTGATGTCACCAGCCCAGGCTAAGGAACAGGCAGACTACGAGGGACCACCTAGCAACAGGCATTTAGAGGTAAGTGAAAAAAAAATATCCAAATGTTTTTTTGGTTTTTTTTTTAGAATTTTTCCAGGTAGTTTTGTTTTTTGGGTGGAACCCCACTTTAAGGAAGACCTCTACATGTAGCAACCACCAGGGTTTGAGCAAGGAAACAACTTTGTGTATAAAATTCCAGAAGAGCATCCACGGTCTTAAGCAATCTGCAAGGATGTGGAACGAAAAAGTGCACAAAGTACTTACCAGAGAGGGATTCTCAAAAAGTAAAGCAGACCCCTGTCTCTACACCAGGAATCAAGAAGACAGATGGATATACATCCTTATCTATGTTGATGGCATTATAACTTGTTTTGAACAAGTAGGGGATTATAATCAGATAGTTCACAAGCTAAACGAAAATTTTGAAATCAAAGAGCTAGGGAACACTAGCTACTATCTGGTAATCCAAATAAAGAGAGAAAAAGATGGAAGTTATCTTCTCAAACAATCTCAGAAAATCTCTGAAATCTTGGGCCAATTCCATATGCAAGATGCAAATGAAATGAAAACTCCTATGGAACCAGGCTATCAAAAGAGCAATGAAGCAGAAAACTTGCTACCCAACAATGATTTGTATCGCAGAGTGTGAGCTGCTATGTGTTGCCACTGTGACAAGACCTGACATAGCCGCAGCAGTGGGCATACCATGTAAGAAAGTCTCAGCTCCCTGTCAGCGTGACTGGAACGCAATAAAAAGAATGATGGAATACCTCAAAGGAACAATTCAGATGAAGTTACGGTTACCAGCAACATTACATCCAAATTAGTTGGCTATGTGGATGCTGATTGGGCCGGGGACTGCACAGACCGCAAATCCACAAGTGGATTCATTTTCCAGTATGGGGAAGGAACCGTAAGTTGGTCTAGTTAAAAGCAAGCAACTGTCACTCTATCGTCAACTGAAGCAGAGTACATTGCAGCAGCATACGCGTGTCAAGAAGCGATTTGGATTAGCCAACTTTTTGTGGACATTGGGATAGACATTTCAAAACCAATTCCCATTTTTGAAGACAACCAGGGATGTTTAAATCTTACGCAATCAGAAAGGGTCAATCCTAGGACCAAACACATCAACGTCAAGTATCACCTACTGAGGGACAATCAAGAGTAAGGTGTTATTGACATTCAATACTGCCCGTCAGAGGAGATGACTGCTGATGCATTTACCAAGCCTTTGTTGAAGGAACATCATAATTATTTCTAGAAGAAGCTGAATATAATTTGACAAAGCACATGCTGTTGAGAAGGGGTGTTGGAAAAGTACACCAGCAAAGTTGCTAATAAACTGACAATACTGTATGCATTATACCTTTCTATCCAGCAGGTGGCAATGCAGTATGATAGTGTGTTATTCTATGGTAAAGTAATAACAGGATGCTCTGTCTGTTAAGTGCATGTACTTGTATATTCCTGTTTCCTGTAAGACATACATTGCTAATCCTCCATGAAAGTAAAGTATTCTCTGCATACAACAAGCTTCCAAACGCATGATTCAATAACCTGCTAATACTCCCAACTTTGTGGGAACAGTTTCGGGATGGCCCCTTCCTGTTCCAACATGAATGCGCACCAGTGCACAAAGCAAGGTCCATAAAGACATAGATGAGCGCGTTTGGGGTGGAGGAACTTGACTGGCCTACACGGAGTCCTGACCTCAACACCTTTTGGGATGAATTTGAATAGAGACTGTGAGCAAGGCTTTTTTATCCAACATCAGTGCCTGACCTCACATATGTGCTTCTGGAAGAATGGTCAGACATTCCCATAGACACACTCCTAAACCTTGTGGACAGCCTTTCCAGAAGAGTTGAAGCTGTTATAGCTGCAAAAGGTGGGCCAATACAATATTGAACCCTACCAACTAAGACTGGAATGCCAATGGAATGGGCAGCACAGTGGTGTAGTGGTTGGCACTTTCACCTAGCAGCAAAAGGGTTGCTGGTTTGAATCCTGACCATGACACCATCTGCCTGGAGTTTGCATGTTCTCCCTGTGCCTGCGTGGGTTTCCTCCCACACTCTAAAGACATTCCGGATAAGTAAATTGGCCCTAGTCAAGTGTGTCTGGACCCTTCGGGGTAAGACCACGCTATATGACGATACCACTCAACTCAATAAAGTTCATGTGTGTGCAAAGGCAGGCGTCCCTATAATTTTGGCAAAATAGTGTATTGTTTCAAAAATCATTTTCAATACTTTTAAATCTGCAGCTTGCCCTTTGACAATGCATAGTTATCTTGTTTGTTCAGGCACTCCCTGATATAGTAGGTTCTAGTCTTCTAATTGTAACCCTGTTCTGTCACCTTGTCCGATAGGGACTACAAGTTCCCAATCAATACACATTATGCTGTCATGGTGCAATATTGTCATAATTAGGAAATCACTCTGAGAAATGCTATTCAGTCATCATTGAAGACCGTAGACAGGAAGCAGCACTGATATCTAACAAAAAAATGGATAAAAAAAAGTAAAAACAAGTATTTTATTATACAATAAAAATGGCAGTTGTTTGTAGGCAGGTGCAGGTTGACCTCCCTACATGGGTGACACTGTTGCATCTGCCTTCCAGGGGGGGGAGTTGTGGACAGGAAGAATCCATACCTCCCAACTTTTTGCAATAGGAACGAGGGACACCTATCAGCAAAAATATGTAGGCATGGGACACACCCCCTGCTATGCCCCCTTAAAGGAGAATTATACAAAAAAAAATGATTAATTAAACCTACAAGTGCTTTTTTTTAACCACTACTATTTCTTTATACTGGCTTTTGAAATTTACCAATGCAGAAATTTAGAAACTGGGTGAAAGGTTTAGCACTGTGAATCACTTTTTGAAAGATAAATAATGCATTTTATATAGAACTATATAGATTAGACCAAAATGAGGGACAAGTGAGGAGGAAAGAGGGACAGAGGGTATTTGTTCCAAATCAGGGACAGTCCCTGGAAATAAGGGACAGTTGGGAGCTGTGGGAATACGTATTCCTCTTAGGGCTCCACACTGTCATCGGGTGGGTGACAGTCCAAATGGATGCTGCCACCCAGGTGACCCCCGCAGCCAACTTTAGTGAGGACAGAGCTTACAAAAAGCCCTGGCCCACAGGGAGAGTGAACTTAGAGCATGGACAGGTTCCCGAAGAGGAGAGACAGTATATGGGATTGGAGCAGACTACTTGGGAAACTTTTCCTCTATTGTGCTTATTGCCTGCCTACCGCCTCTGTGCCATGTACTGCCAACTTCGGTCTACCACTCTCCTGCTGTGAGTTCCTTGTCCTGTTGCTGCTCAGTCACTACTGTTGGGGACTTAAAGTGGTGTTCCGGCCGAAATTACACTTTTTAAATAAAAATACCCCTATAATACACAAGCTTAATGTATTCTAGTAAAGTTAGTCTGTAAACTAAGGTCTGTTTTGTTAGTTTATAGCAGTAGTTTGTTATTTTATAAAATTACAGCAGGCCGTGGCCATCTTAAGTGTGGGCATCTGAAGCCAGAATGTATTTCTTCCTGGATCTCATCCTTGCAGATTTCGCACATGCTCAGTGCAGCACAAGCAGTGTAATAGGTTTCAGGTCAGGTTTCCATAGCAACGGCAGTTTCAGAGGAAGTTGCCGCCCCTTCCCAGAAGGCATTGCAAACAGGAAATGATGCGATGGGCTGCGGCCAGGGAGGAGGAAGTGAAAAATGAATACAGCAGATATACAGTAGGTGCTGAGAAAAAAAATTTAAAAATATCCAATTCGTTTACAGTGCACAGTTTAGTGAGGGATGCTGGAGAGTTGTAAAATTGGGTGGAACTCCACTTTAATTGCTGTTTCTGGAATGGTTAATAAAGCATTCCGCATTCTCAACCACTGTGTGTGCCAAGTTTTCTTTTTGGGTGCCTACCACCTGGGTCTTCCCCTACCCCTACACTTTTATGATACATAGTGCTCAGAGAAAACTAAATGTCATTCACTTAGTTTTTACTTCCTTTTAAATTATGAATTCTATTCTTAAAGTGTCTCATCTGTGTCCCATTGGGGAGATTTCCCTTTAATTCCTGTCCCATAGCCAGAACAGGAAGTGGGAGGAGTCTTTCAAAATGAGTGAATCCCTGGTTGTCCCCAGGGACACTAGAACTAGTGTCCCCATTGGAAGCTATCTCCTCTTATAGGGTTAACCCAAAATAGTGATGGAGGAACTCTGATGTCATTAGGGGGTCTGATGTGACGGGGGAACCTCTAATATGAAGAGGGGGCTTCTGATGTAAACTTAATTTTCTCAAGGTGGTTGCGTGCATTGTTCCAAGCTCAGGTATAGCATTGATAAGTAAAATGTATGTTTTTTTTATATTTTAGGCCTCTTCTACATTGGTGTAGTACTTAATTTGTAAGAACCTGCATCCAGTATGCATGTATTATATCCAGTACCTGCAGGATTATACCCAGTCCTCCTCTTTCTGACTATCCCCCTGCTTCTGTTCCTCCCTGCCTCCCAAAAACACACAGGCCCATTATACCTCTTCCCCTGCACACCAAACCTGCAGATCTCACATGCAGCTGTAGCTAATGACTTGCAAGATAATACAATATGTTGATTGCGCAAATTCACCCTACCCTTGAACGCTTGCCCTATTATAAATTGCACCATAGTGTAGAAATTGAAAGACTAATGTTGACACCATAGTAGACAAACCTGCTCATGCCTCAGAAGCCTCAACTTCGTTACCCATACACACATCTGCCTGGCTCAAAGGCCCAGTCTTCAATGTATTACCAGTTCAGGTCCACCCTGTAGCAGTTTTACTGCCACAGGGCGGCGCCAGTGTGACAGTTCGCATATTTATACGTGATCCAACACTTCCTGGTCTGGGGCATGCAAGCGCAACACTGACGGCTTGCTTCCGCTGTTCGCCGGCACTTGCCGATCGTTAGGCAGAGAGGCAGAACGGTAAACAAGGCAGATTGCCATTCTGCCAGGAGGGAAGGGATGGAATTTGTGTCCCTGCAAAGCAAATTTCATCTCTTCCCCTAGTAAAAGCACCTCCCACACTGTATTAAAACACAGGTAGGCACACAGCTAAACCTTTGATCGCCCCTGATGTTAACCCCTTCCCAGGCAGTGTTATTAGTACAGTGACCGTGCATATTTTTAGCACTGATCACTGTATTGGTGTCACTGGTCCCAAAAAAGTGTCAGTTAGTGTCAGAATGTCCGCCACAATATTGCAGTCCTGCTATAAGTCCCTGATCGCCTCCATTACTAGTTAAAAAAAAAAAAACGATCTCATAGTTTGTAGACGCTATAACATTTGCACAAACCAATCAATATACGCTTACCAAAAATATGTAGCAGAATGCATATTGGCCTAAACGTATCGGTCTTTTTTTGTTTATAGCACAAAAAAAAGGTGATCAAATGCCACCAAAAAAAGGTCTATTTGTGGGAGAAAAAAGACATAAATTTTATCTGAGTACAGCATTGAAAAAAATGTGATTCATCAGAAGCGATATAGTGGATTTTACGCCTCAGCACACGTGAGGCTTTGTGGTGCAGTCTCACTGAAAGAATGGGAAGGAGATCTGTTACTGAACTGCAGCAAACACAAATCAGGTCTCCTGCCCCTCCAGACAGGGCTATGCTATGTGTCACAGCAGTGTAAATCTCAGGATTGGATGGACAGAAACAAATCATTTGGTAGGTAAAACAGGTTACTTACATGTATTTTATGCATGTAATTAATTACCTGTTTTCCTGCAGATAAGTTTTAAGGTTGTCAGTAGTTGTTATAAATTATTATATTCTCCCAGTAGCCTATGGTTACAGTTAATTTTTTCCTTTAGGGCTCGTTCACACTAGCAGTTGGGGGTTTGGTAAAACCCCACTGTTAAACCACATTTTTACTGCCCCCCAAGTGCTCCCTCTTTACCTGCAGCGGCTGGGGGTGTACACCTATTGCCTAGTGCAGGGTTGAAGGGGTTAAAGCAGGGCGTGAGGAGGTGATACAATGCCTCCTCACTGCCTGTCAAATGCTCTCTGAAGAGAAATCTGAACAGGTCATTCCTTAGGTCGGGAGATTCCTCCATCAACACAGACAGTGCTGTCAGAGCAGTCAGGGCAGTCAGCAATTGACTTCTCCTGGGCTAGATTATCTATCTAGCTATAGCAGCCGCTAGCAATAATCGTAAGAGAATACGGCAGGCTGGTTGTACCCAAGCTGATCAATCAACTTGGTACATTCAGCCTGCCCATTAACAGTTTGAATCTCGATTAGTTCAGCAGGACCTGGCCAAGATTCGAACAGTGTATGGCTGGCATTGGGGCCAAAGCAAGTGTGAACGAGCCCTTAGGGTGTTGCATGTTGCATTGTATTTGAATGGGCTTCTTAATGCACCAAAAAAGATGCATGCACTATGTTGAACAACACTGTGCAGGAACGTTTGTAGTGCAATGCAGGGTCATTAGGAAAGCTGCATTGGGGTGCCATTCAGCATCACCGTGCATAACAAATGTGCTGCACTTTGCCGCAGCGCAAAGCTGTGATAAATAATATTTAGGTAAATAATTAATACAATAGTTTTTGCCAGAGGCCATATAAACATCAGACCTCAAGCCTCTACTGCACCTGCGACCTTAAGCCTCCACTGCACCATCAGCCTCCAGCAACCCTGTGCCACGCACCTCTCTCACGCTCCAGTTCATCGTTGCTTGCTTGCATGCTTGGCTGTAAAATTGTAAAATTTGGGAAGAGGGTGTACCCCTTTACAATGGATAGACATGAGGACCTGTTTGTCTAGAGTACAGTGAATTGTCTGGGGACAAGAAAAGAGCAAACTGGGCAATAGACTCATAAGAACAAAGAACACATTGCAGCACACATCTTCCTCTCGAAGAAGATGAAGCCACATAGAGAAGGAGGATCCGCATCTTGACCTGTCACGTTAGTATATGTTTGTCTTGTCTTGTCTCTCGCCTCACATAGAAAAAAAAATTCTCAAAATAATAAACTTTAGGCAGTTATCTGCTGTGCAAAGGGCTAAAAAGAGATTGTAGACAGTCCATTTTGGGACTACACTACATGATACTTCAGCGTTTGCTGTACATCTCTTCTCTCCTGTCCAGTCTATGTGTGAATGCTTGGCTGTAAAATGTGGGAAGAGGGTGTACCCCTTTACAGAGGATAGACAGCAGGACCTGTTTGCCCAGAGTATGATGAATTGTCTGGAGAAGAGAGCAAACTGGATGTCATGAATCTGCTGTAATGTTTCATGTCTTGTCTGTCTGCTTTACAAAAAAAGGTCAAAAAAGGTCACTGCCCCCCTGCCTATAACTGGTCTTCACAGCAGTGAGCACTGGAATGGCAAACGCATGTCTAATAAAACCAAGGGATTTCCAAGCTCAACTCACCAACCAGCCTGCAACCAACCGAATTGACCTGTCTAGCAGTATGCGTTAAAAAGTTAGTTGCACACATTTGCATATACATGCGTAAGCTGCAGGCCCCGGCAAGGCACTCTGTATCCTGCAGACCCTACCTCTAACTTTTAAGAGTCTCCACAGTGGGAGCACATGTATTCTAATGGATAGATGAAGGTCAGATGACTGGAGGGAGCCCACCCCTCCTTAACCACTTAGGTCCCGGATGAATTTACCTTCTTCCTGACCAGGCCATTTTTTCAGATGCTGCACTGCGTCGCTTTAACTGACAATTGCGCGGTCGTGTGACGCTGTACCCAAACAAAATTTGCGTCCTTTTTTCCCACAAATAGAGCTTTCTTTTGGTGGTATTTGATCATCTCTGTGATTTTAATTTTTTGCACTATAAACAAAAGAAGAGCGACAATTTTGAAAAAAACACAATATTTTTTACTTTTACTATAATAAATATCCCAAATTAAAAAAAAATATATTCTTCATCAGTTTAGGCCAATATGTATTCTTCTACATATTTTTTGTAAAAAAAAATCGCAATAAGCATATATTGATTGGTTTGCGCAACAGTTATAGCGTCTACAAAATAGGGGATAGATTTATGGCATTTTTTTTCTTTACTAGTAATGGCGGCAATCAGCGATTTTTATCGGGACTGCGACATTGCGGCGGACAGATCCAACACTTTTGACACTTTTTTGGGACCATTGACATTTATAGCCACTGATTACAGGGGGTCCCCTAGTTACAAACATCCGACTTACAAACGACTCCTACTTACAAACGGAGGGAGACAACAGGAAGTGAGAGGAAATCTACCCCTAGCAAGGGAAATTCACTCCTGTAAGAGCTATTATGGGGAAAAGGTACCTCCACTGATGCTTTATCACCAAGGCTTGTTTCCACAACAACCCAAAATGTTCAAAATCCAATTGTCATTGGGACAGAAAGTGAGGTGAAATCTTCTGAACAGGAGCACACACAGCAAAACAAATGTTACAGGGATGTTAACCCTTCCCTATGCTATCCAAAAAGCTTAAAAATAGTTTTTTTGGCTGGAGCTACACTTAAAAAATGTACCTGTTCCGACTTACAAACAGATTCAACTTGAGAACAAACCTACAGTCCCTAACTTGTTTGTAACCCGGGGACCCCCTGTACTGTATAAATGTCACTGGCAGGGAAAAGGTTAACACTAGGGGGCGAGCAAGGGGTTAAATGTGTTCCCTAGGTGTGTTTCTAACTGTGAGGGAATGGGAGTGACTAGAGGAGAAGCCAGATTGTTGTTCCTACTTAGTAGGAACAGACCATCCGGTACTCCTCCCCTGTCAGAACAGGGATTTGTGTGTTTACACACACAAATCCTCGTTCTGGCTCTCGTGCCTGTGATTGCGGGTGGCACATCGGGTCCCCCCGCCGTGCAGCACGCGCGCTCTTCTGCTATGGAGCCGCCTTATACTGTATATACGGCGATTCGCGCGTGAGAGCCATCCTGCCGCCGTACAGGAGCCAGTCGGGAAGCGGTTAAAGGTGCAGGAACACACCCAGAACATTGCACTATGGCAGCAAAGGTGTCAGTGCGTTGCCTGACCTGTCTGCTGCTTACCTCTCTGGTCTGTGTATCAGCGTAGGGGCCGTGCTCTAACACCTGTGTTTTTAAGTAATCTTCTCTCAGCATGGATCCACCCCAGCCTAACAGGAAACACTATTTAACCCCGCGCACTGCAGGCCAGCCTTGCCCGAGCAACAGTTGTGTTTAGGCTTCTGTGTGGCGTCCTGCTGTATGTTTAGCTCTGATTTCCGTTTACCGACCTCGGCGTGTCCTTTTGATCTTTCCTGTCTGCTAGTTGCCCCGACCTTGGCTTGTTCTCCTGGCTATCCTGTGTTTAACCCTGTGCTGCTGCTTCCGCTTTGTCCACCAGAGCCAGTCCGTGAGCATGAGCTGAGGAACTCTGGGGAGCCTCGACCTGGAGTAAGCTGCAGCCAAATCTATCCTCACCACCAGAGGCTCTGGTGAAGACCTGCTGGCTCTTAGATTCCGCGCCATGGGAAATCTTACACTCTAGCTCTCTGTTTGGTCCATGCCGGTGTTCAGTTGGAGCTGCTTTCCTGAACCACCCAGAGCTTCATCCGCAGCAGTCAGCTGAAGGGTCCACAACCGTAGCGGTGCGCTCCTAACCCCAGCGGTGTGCATCTGTCACCTGGCCTCAGGTAACCTAACTGTGCTCGGGTCATGGACCCGGCTGATGTGCCGCTACCCACCTATGATCAGCCGCAGGGCATAGTCCGCAGACTCGAGACCCAGGAATCTAATCAGACCCAGGTAATGCGATTCCTTCAGGATTTGGCCTCCCGCTTTGAACAGCTTCAGGTCTCTTTAGGACCCCCGGTTCAACAAACTCAATCGCAATTTGCTGCCGCACCTATTCCGGTCACAATCGAAGCCACAAATTCTTTGCGTTAACAAGCTCCGTCCCATTACTTTGGGGACTGCAAGGCATGCAGGGGGTTCCTTAGCCAGTGCACCATTCAGCCTCAAAACTTCCCATCTGATTGGGCAAAAGTAGCCTATTTTATTTCCCTCCTGTCCGGCGAGGCTTTAGCCTGGGCTGCACCACTGTGGAAAAAGAATGATCCAGTGGTTTCCAGCCTGTCTAATTTGTTGAAACACTTTCGGAATATCTTTGAGTAACCGGGTCGTGTCTCTTCAGCGGTCAGCTCCCTTTTACTTTTTTGCCAAGGGTCTGCTTCTGTGGGACAGTATGCTCTTCATTTTCGTATACTAACTGCTGAGCTGCAATAATGAGGCCTTAGTTGCAACATTTTTACATGGTCTCTCTGACAGAGTGAAGGATGAATTAGCGGGAAGAACCATCCGCACGATCTGGACGATGTCATTTCTTGGTGTAACCAGATTGATATTCGCTTTCAGGAGAGGACTCTAGAAAAAAGACGCCAGCACTCCTTGGTCCTTAGTCAGCCTGAGCTCCCCTCTCTTCGACCTGTGGAGCATCCCCTGCCAGTTGAGGATCCTATGCAGCTGGGCTGGGCCAGACTATCTCCCGAGGAACGTGCTAGGTGCAGAACTCTGGGCCTGTGTCTCTATTGTGGGGGCCAGGGTCATTTTCGTGACTTCTGCTCACTTTGTCCGGGAAACGCTTGGGTTTATTACATCTGGAAGGTGGAGTATTGGACCCAGAAATGTCACCTTCTCGTCTCCTTCTTTCTGTGTTCCTTCATGTTGGCGCTTCCTCTCATTCGGTCTTGGCATATCTGGATTTCAGAGCCGCTGTCAATTTTATGGACTGAAGAACTGCATCTTCCATGAAACTTACCCTTTCGCCCCTCACCACTCCACTGGTGGTCTCGGCAATTGATAGCACTGTTCTTCCAGGGGGCCCTATCCGCTTACAGAACCTCCCTGTTAAGATGTCGGTAGGAATACTCTACCAGGACTGGATATCCTTCCTTATCCTACCTAAGGCCTCAACCCCTTTCGTTTTGGGCCTTCCTTGGTTACAGCTCCATTCTCCACACATTGACTGGACTTCTGGGCAGATCCTGGCTTGGGATTCCTCCTGTTTCTCGTCCTGCCTACTCAAGGTTGCCCCAAAGGAGAGACTTCCTGTTGCCACCACATCAGTATCTTCTGCTCTTCCCGCTCCATATAGCCATTTCTGGGATGTGTTCTGCAAAAAAATCAGCTGAGGTGCTTCCACCTCACAGGTCCTTTTACTATGCTGTTGACCTTTTTCCTGGAGCAACTCTGTCCAGGGGTCGTACCTACCCCCTGTCCATCCCAGAGACCCAGGCCATGTCAGAGTATGACTCTGAAAATCTAGAGAAAGGATTCATGCAGAAATCCTCATCGCCTCTGGGAGCAGGGTTCTTTTTTGTTGCCAAAATAGATGGTATCGTATATACTCGAGTTTAAAAGAAAAAAAAAACTGCGCTTGGAAAAAATTGTATATATATATGGCAAGCTGCGGCTACAAGTGAGGCACACCAAACAAAATTTAAAACAGAGAAACCGCGCTATAAACGAACAAAAAAATATAAATCAATGTTGTGAAATATAGTTCCATGTGTATTAATTAGTCCCTTGTATAAATCAAACATAAATCTTGTCATCAATGAGTGACGTGAATATCATCCAGAATAGAAGTGTGATGAACAGGCATAAATCTGGAACAATTTGTGAGGTAATGTGCTTACCAGAAGTAAGCCAAAATGGGGCAAGTGGCTTAAACCCAGCCTGGGCCTTGAGAGGATCAATCCCGGTGAGGCAGGATAAACACGCTCGTCCTGTGTACACAGTCCACAGAGGTTAGCAAAAAATATATGAAGCAAACATAGCGTAATACTGATACGTAAAACACTTCAAACAAGAAATGTGCAACACTCAATCTTAACCCAAAAAATCATGTGTGATCATAAGAAGTCCAGAGCAAGTAATAACAACTGGAAGTGATTATATGAGTGTCAAGCAAACATGCAAGATATAGATACTAGAGTGAATAAAATAAAAAACGTGAATATCATCCAGATCTGCTCACCAGATATATAGGAAAAATAGGTCTATAATAGTCACCCAGGAAAAAACATAAATCCCTCTAGGTGCAGCAAATCACATGTGCAAACTGCTTACCAGATAAGAAATAGTTTGAGCGGAGTAAATCTAGCCAAAGACTGTTCACCATACATGGAAGATAAACACCGGATATAAAGCAGCAGCAAACCTACAGGAGATCCTGCTTACCAGAACCCCAGATGGGATAGACAGATGAAACGAGATCCCAAAACGAGCTCCTATAGGAACGGTAAGGATACGTCCTGCCACAGTAGGTCCCAGGCTCAGCAGCACACATATGATAGAAAGCAGCCAATAGCGTAATACTGTTAAACTCTTGATTTATTAAAAATAAAGTAGCACTTACACGAACATGGAAAATATAAAACGAAAGTAAAACGGAGCCGGCCGGCACTTCAGACACTCTCCCGTCCTCAATATGGCAACGTGGTGACGTCAGCACGTCCCTCCCAGGCGCGTTTCGTCATACGTTGACATTCTCTATGGGGAACCCATTGCCATATTCAGGACGGGAGAGTGTCTGAAGTGCCGGCCGGCTCCGTTTTACTTTCGTTTTATATTTTCCATGTTCGTGTAAGTGCTACTTTATTTTTAATAAATCAAGAGTTTAACAGTATTACGCTATTGGCTGCTTTCTATCATATGTGTGCTGCTGAGCCTGGGACCTACTGTGGCAGGACGTATCCTTACCGTTCCTATAGGAGCTCGTTTTGGGATCTCGTTTCATCTGTCTATCCCATCTGGGGTTCTGGTAAGCAGGATCTCCTGTAGGTTTGTTGCTGCTTTATATCCGGTGTTTATCTTCCATGTATGGTGAACAGTCTTTGGCTAGATTTACTCCGCTCACACTGTTTCTTATCTGGTAAGCAGTTTGCACATGTGATTTGCTGCACTTAGAGGGATTTATGTTTTTTCCTGGGTGACTATTATAGACCTATTTTTCCTATATATCTGGTGAGCAGATCTGGATGATATTCATTTTTTTTTTATTTTATTCACTCTAGTATCTATATCTTGCATGTTTGCTTGACACTCATATAATCACTTCCAGTTGTTATTACTTACACTGGACTTCTTATGATCACACATGATTTTTTGGGTTAAGATTGAGTGTTGCACATTTCTTGTTTGAAGTGTTTTACGTATCAGTATTACGCTATGTTTGCTTCATATATTTTTTGCTAACCTCTGTGGACTGTGTACACAGGACGAGCGTGTTTATCCTGCCTCACCGGGATTGATCCTCTCAAGGCCCAGGCTGGGTTTAAGCCACTTGCCCCATTTTGGCTTACTTCTGGTAAGCACATTACCTCACAAATTGTTCCAGATTTATGCCTGTTAATCACACTTCTATTCTGGATGATATTCACGTCACTCATTGATGACAAGATTTATGTTTGATTTATACAAGGGACTAAGTAATACACATGGGACTATATTTCACAACATTGATTTAGATTTTTTTGTTCGTTTATAGCGCGGTTTCTCTGTATATACTCAAGTATAAGTCAAATTTTTCAGCCCTTTTTTTTGGGCTGAAAGTGCCCCCCTTGACTTATACTCGAGTCACCGCCGTCTGTCTGCATGATCAGCGTGTCATGCAGGCAGAAGGCGGCCGGCGTGTGATAATTCGTTCAGGAGGCTATTCCAGCTTTCAAAAGCCGCGCCTCCTGCTCGTCTGTGATAGGCTGAACAGCTGTCAGTGTACAGCCTATCACGGACATTCTCTCATCTTCGTCCGTGGTATGAGAATGAGAGAATGTCCGTGATAGGCAGAACACTCAGCAGTCAGCGGTCAGCCTATCACAGGCGAGGAGGAGGCGCGGCTTTTGAACAGTGGCATGGCCGCTGAAGTGTATTATCACACGCTAATCGGAGATCGCCACAGGGAGGCTGCACAGGACACAGGTAGGCTGCACAGGGACACAGGTAGGCTGCACAGGGACACAGGCAAACAGGACACATCCACACAGGACACATGTACAGGACACAGGACACAGGGACAGGACACATGTACAGGACACAGGGACACATACACCTGTACAGGACACATACACATGTACAAGTCACAGGACACATGCACATGTACAGGACACATGTACAGGACACAAGGACACATACACATGTACAGGACACAGGGACACATACACATGTACAGGACACATGTACAGGACACATGCACAGGACACATGCACAGGACACATACACATGTACAGGACACATGCACAGGACACATACACATGTACAGGACACATGCACATGTACAGGACACAGGACACATGCACAGGATACAGGTAGGCTGCACAGGACACAGGGAGGCATGCAGTTGCAGATGGGCATTGTTGACCCTCTGCATTTCTCACCCTAGTCTTATACTCGGGTCAATAAGTTTTTCCCAGTTTTTTGTGGTAAATTAGGGGCCTCGACTTATACTCGGATCGACTTATACTCGAGTATATATAGTACTTTAAGACCCTGCATTGATTATAGAGGCTTAAACGCAGTGACAATCAAAAATTGATACCCCTTACCCTTAATATCTGAACTATTCAACAGATAGAAAGGTGCCTCCATTTTTACTAAGTTGGATATCAGGGGTGCATACAATCTGATCTGGATACGGGAAGGTGACAATTAGAAAACTGCCTTTAACACTAGAGATGAGCGTTACAAATACTTGGTTATGCTCTTTGGTCTGTGTATTGCCCCAGCTGTGTTCCAAAATTTGTCAACGAAATCTTCAGGGATTTGCTTTATCAATTTGTTGTCAGTCATCTACCTGGATGACATTCTCATATTTTCAGAAAATCTGTTCATAGAAACTATGCCTGGATTGTACTTTAGCGCCTTCGAGAAAATAATCTGTATGCCCAGCTGGAGAAATGTTCTTTTGAATGTTTTGAGGTCCTGTTTCTGGGATGCTTTGTCTCTAGTTTGGGTCTTCGTATGGATTCTGGAAAGGTCTCGGCCATTACCAACTGGCCTCTTCCTGCCAGCCTCAAGGCCACACAGCGCTTTCTTGGGTTAATTAATTATTACAGGCAGTTCATTAGGAATTACTCTTCCATTGCTTCGCCTATTATTGTCTTGACCAAGAAGGGTGCGAATTGAAATGGACGCTTCCTCGACTGGGGTGGGAGCTGTTCTTCTTCAATCCTTTGAGAAAAGACATTAACCATGTGCATTTTTCTCAAAAAAAAATTATCAGGCAGAGAAAAATTATGCTATTGGTGATCGGCAACTTCTTGTGATTTAATTGGCGTTGGAGGAGTGGTGTCATCTCTTGGAGGGTTCCTCACATTCCATAACAATTTTCACCGACCATAAAAATCTGCAGTACCTACAGAATGCCAAACGACTGAATCCCAGACAGGCCAAGTGGAGCCTTTTCTTTTCCCATTTTAATTTCACTATTAAGTACAAACCTGGTTCCTGCCAAAAATCAGGCTGATGCACTCTCTAGGTCATTTGACATTCAGGATGAGGAGCCCACCTCTGAACCTAAGCTGATCATTCCTACCTCATGCATTCTTGCTCATTCTACCACCCTGGAGTCAAAAATTCCTCCTGGCAAGGCCTTTGTCCCCACTGAGCTAAGAGCTAAGATCCTTCGTTGGGGACATAATTCCAAGGTGGCAGGTCATGCTGGGTTCCTCCCATCCTTTCTTCTCATCAGTCGCCACTACTGGTGGCTGACTCTCCATTCAGATGTCAAAGACTAAGTTAAGGCTTGTCATGTCTGTTCCCAGTCTAAATCCTCCACGCAAGCTCCTGCTGGTCTTCTCATGCCCTTGCTAATAACTGAGGAGCCCTGGTCTGACATTGCCATGGACTTTATCACCAATCTTACACCGTCTGAGAATAATACGGTCATTTGGGTGGTAATCGATCAGTTTCCCAAGATGGCTCATTTTGTTCCTCTTCCTGGTCTCCCTTGTACTCCTGCTTTGGTTCCCATTTTTGTTTGAGAAATCTTCCGCCTCCATGGGGTTCCTTCCCATATTGTTTCGGACAGGGGTGTTCAGTTCACATCTCGTTTTTTGGGAGCCTTTTGCAAATCCCTCAATATTATCTTGGATTTTTACTCTTCTTACCATCCTAAATCCAATGGTCCTCTCTACTCCCGTAGGCAGAATTTTCTCACAATAATCATGTTAACATCAGTTCTCAGAAGACACCCTTTCTCAAAGTTTATGGAAGACACCCTCAGCTTCCTCTTCCTATGACCTGTTCTCCATACATTCCAGCCTTTGCTATGGTTCAACAACATTAATTTCTATTTGGGCTGATGCTCATGATTCCCTCCGGGCAGCTGCTAAAAAAATTCAAACATTTTCCCAACCGTCGCAGGAGTAACCCGCCTCCTCTACAGGCTGGAGACAAAGTCTGGCTTCCACCAGGAACATCAAGCTCCGGGTTCCTTCTCTGAAATTTGCCCCAAGATTCATTAGCCTGTACACTATAATTTCTAAGTTAAATCTGGTTTGTTTTAAACTTCAGATCCCTAAAAGCCTCAAGATCTTAAACTCCTTTCATATTTCCCTTCTGAAGCCTTTAGTCCTCAATAAGTTCTCCCGTCCTCTCCTTACCTTGGTTCCAGTCTCTGAGGATAATCAGGAGTACGAGGTTAGTCAAATTCTGGATTCCCAGCTCTGTAAAGGCATTCTTTAGTACCTTGTTCATTGGAAAGGTTTTGGTCCTGAGGAGAGGTCTTGGATCCCTGCATCTGATGTCTTTGCACCTCGTCTTTTAAAGAGGTTTCATTTGAGGTTCCCCTCCAAGCCTGGGCCCAAGCGAGGGAGGGGGAGGCCTTATAAGAGGGGTGGTACTGTCATGAATCTGCAGTAATGTTTCATGTCTTGTCTGTCTGCTTACCTCTCTGTGTCTGTGTATCAGCGTAGGGGTCGTGCTCTCACACCTATGTGTTTAAGTAATCTTCTCTCAGCATGGCTTCACCCCAGCCTCTAACAGGAAACACTAATTAACCCCGCGCACTGCAAGCCAGCCTTGCCCGAGCAACAGTTGTGTTTAGGCTTCTGTGTGGCACCCTACTGTATGTTTATCTCTGACTTCCGTGTACCGACCTTGGCGTGTCCTTCTGACCATTCCTGTCTGCTAGTTGCCCAACCTTGGCTTGTTCTCCTGACTATCCTGTGTTTAATGTACAAAATCAGATGTATAAAGATCCGCCCACTCATACACCCAAAAACGCTGCGCTGATGGCAAAGACCTGAATCTGAGCTGCTGCTTAAATGATAAGTATACAGTAAAAAATTGATCCACCACAAACTTGCTCCCAGTGAACTCAAAATAGCAGCGCTAGAGGTAATCCCTAATCAAATAATAAGATGTAGTGAAGAGTGATAAACTGATGAATCAACCTGTGCAATGATTACATCACATCCTCACCCCTCATCATTAATGTGCATAAAAATGATATGCTCAAAAAATCACAAACGAATGGTGCATATAAACCAATTAAGTGAATAACATATCTGTGCACATACAAATATATAACTAAGTGAGAGCCAATGTGAATTAACCCGCAAAAAATTATTATATCTATAAAATGTGTCCACAAACAATCCAAAAATAAAATAGTCCAAAAAAATCCGTGACGTGTTGTGGTGCAAATCTTCTACTTTAATGAATCTTCCACCGCACCTCTGTGACTGTGAATCCACTCCCCTTAGGCGAATACACTCACCAGCTCCTTTTGCCCACACTCTCGTGTCAGGGCCAACAAGCTTTTATCCCACACTCCCAAGGGATAAGCACGATCTTCAGTAGAAAGCCTGTACACCTTTACCTCTCCAAAGTGTAATGCCCAAGAGCTCTCTCCACATGAAAAAAGAAAAATAATCCAATGGTGCAATAACGTAATGAAATTTATTAAAAATCAAAAAGCCCCTTCACCATTGCACTCACATCCTTAAAATTCACTGCAGGCTCAACAGTAACACAGCACAGCAAGTTGTCACAGCATCAAACATGAAGTCAGTAAACCAGTGTGTGGTGGTCACGGCGGACCCAGGTACTGCGCTTCTCAAAATACCCGTCTCACCCGATCCCTGGTGTAGATGTGACCGGCTTCCACCTTTCCTCGTATGGCGCTCCCTGTCACAGCGTCCTACGTCACTCAAAAAACGATTGCCGTGTAGCCACGCCCCGACATGTTTCGTCATAAAGACTTAGTCATGGGATTGGCTACACGGCACGGCAATCAGTCTTTTATACCCATAGCTTCCGATCCGGGCGGAAGACCCATAATCAGGGGGAATGGCGGGAACCCCAGTCATATGGAATGAATTATCCTGGAGGAGGTGCCCCGCCCCAGGGTCATGGTGTATATCAAAATTACCCCCCTCAGAATTATGGGGATGGTAGAAACCCTACCCCCTTATACAATAGATATCTCCCCCTGGACGAGGATTATCAGGGACAATATCACTATCAACAGGGCCCTGGTTCTTCTTTTTTAGGACAGCGAGGGAGGAGGGGGAGGGGAGGGGGGACACCGAGAGGAAAGAACCACCCGATGAACAACAGGGGAGGGAGGAATGGCCCACAGCAGTATGTGAACAGGGAAATGGGACCACCACCAAGAAACGAAGGGGCTGTCGAGCAGGACAACGTCGACAATCCAAGAAAAAGGTTAAGGGACACATAAAAACTGGCATATATAATTTAAGTAAGGTGAAATTAAATCCAAAAGAACAGAATATACTAAATTTGGGCCTTAAATGTGCGCCCAAAAAAACACTTAATAAATTTGAGGTGTATATCGACACACACAAATTTATACGGACTTTGAACCTTAAAAAATATTTTTTGAGCCACCCGCTGTCCCCTAGGAGTGACGTAGTGTCATCTGTGAGGAAAGTGGACAGTGGCTTAAAGAATAAATCCGTATTCAACCCCCAAAACTCTAGCAATCACTGTATAGAGGTGTTTAAAAATTTGGTGCTAAATGATATAGAACAGTTGACTGTAAAAGATAATATCAACCCAAAATATATTGAGGATGGCATTCGCTCTCTGGAAAAAAGGAACAATATTATTGTACGCCCAGCTGACAAGGGAGGGGGGGGTCGTTATTATGGATAAAATGTTTTACCAGGAACAACTCACGAAGATGCTAGGCGACCGCTCAACGTATGAGAGATTGACTAGTGATCCTACGGAGAACTATAAGCACCAACTGAGTCTACTGGTGGACTGGGGGTATGACACAGGTGCTTTGAATGGGAAAGAAAAGAGATATCTGGTACCAAGCGCGTGTAGGATTCCAGTAATCTACACCTTACCTAAAATCCATAAGGATGCCAAAGTACCCCCAGCACGACCCATCGTGAATGGGATAGGATCAGTAACAGCGCGGCTTGGAGAGTATTTAGACAAATTCCTCCAGCCCAGTGTAAAAATCACTAAGGCATATCTTAGAGACACCTCTGACCTCCTCCAACATTTGAGTGAGGTCTGCCTCAATCCTACGACCGAGACCTATTTGGTCACGGCCGATGTAGCCTCCCTGTACACGGTCATCCAGCATGAGGATGCCTCCTTGTCATTGAATTGGGCATTAAGTAGGAGAGAGGATATTCCTGACATGCAGAAGCGTTTTTTGGGCCATGCTCTGACCTTCTGCATGTCACATAATTATTTTTGGTGGAACGGTCACTTCTTCTCTCAGCGGGTTGGCGTGGCTATGGGAGCCAAGTATGCTCCCAGCCTCGCCAACCTGTTTATGGCAGAGTGGGAGGATAGATTTATATTCAGCAAACGACTACCTCAACTCAGACTTTATCGAAGATTCATAGATGACCTCCTACTGATCTGGGAGGGTTCTAGGGAGTCTTTGGATGAATTCTTGAGTTACCTTAACACTAATGGGAATAACATAAAATTGGAGGCACAAGTGAGTGACATGAGTGTGAATTTTCTCGATGTAACTATTGAGAAAAGAGGGAACTCTCTAAGCACGTATGTATTTTTTAAACCGACTGACCGCAACAGTTTTTTGTCCATCCGGAGTGGACATCACCCGGCTTGGATAAAGAATATACCAAAGGGTCAAATGTTGAGGGTCCGTCGGAACTGTTCAGAACAGGAAAAATACTATACACAGGCCAATATATTAAAGGAGAGATTTATGCAAAAGGGATACTCTGAAGGATCCCTAGATAGTGTCATAGAACAGGTAGCCAATGTCCCAAGAGAGGAGTGCTTAAGAAGTAAAGTAAGAGAATCACGCACCTCTAATGAACACCAGTGGGGTTTCATCTCGAATTTTCATTGTCAATACAAAGAAATTGAAGATATATTTAAGAAATACTGGTATATTCTGGGTAGAGACCGGCATCTGGGGGAGGTTCTACCTGAACTCCCTAAGTTTATCTATAGAAGGGCCCCCAGCTTTGGAGATAGGGTGGTGAGAAAGATCCTTGATCCCCCTGGGCGCCAATCTATAAAGATAGACTTAAATGGGTTTTTCCCATGTAGGAAGTGTATATGCTGCAAAACAGCCAGAACAAGTAATCGAGGAATGAATAGCATCACCAATCACGAAAATGAGACCTTTAAAATAAGGGAGTTCATTACATGCAACTCATCGTATGTGGTGTATTTAATGTGGTGCCCCTGCGGTCTGTTTTATGTTGGACGCACCAAGCGACTCCTAAGGGTGCGGATATCTGAACATATGACCAATATTAGGAACGGATATAAATATCACAGCGTGTCCCTCCATTTTAAAGAGAAACATGATCAGGACCCTACTCTTCTCCAGTTCTGTGGGATTGACATTGTTTACCCCTACCTGGAGAGGGTCAAATCGGGTGAGGGACTTGTCCCAACGAGAGACCCGATGGATATTCCTGCTCAGGTGCCTTTTTCCGAGGGGTCTTAACATAGAGTTGGACCTTAACTGCTTCATCAACGACTATTAAATTCAATTGACTTTTTTTATATATATATATATTTTTCATTTATTTTTTATTTTTTATTATTATTTATATATATATATATAATTTTTTTATTTTTTATTTTTTATTTTTTTTTTTTTATTTTTTTTTTTAATTTTGATTTTATATTTTATTTTATTTTATTTTTTATCTTGATTTCTTTTTTTATTATTTATTATTTCTCTTTTTTATTATTATTTATTATTTATCTTTTATTATTTATTATTTACTTTCTTCCTTTTTTCTATATATATTTTATATATATTTTTTATTTATTTTATTTTATTTTATTTTATTATTTTTTTATTTTTTTATTTATTTTTATTTAGTTTTTTGTAATTTCTTTATACTTGACTTTTTTAGTTTGATGATGGTGCAGTGGGGGCTCATGTTTATACCATGAGTTAAAGGTATCGTTAGATATAGTCCTGTGTATTAATATATCCAATTTTTAGGGAAGGTATGAGTTATAGGCTGGGTTAGCGTTATATATCTGCTCAAGGATAGGATGTTATTAGTTGATTGGTTTTATTATTTTTATTATATCTAACATTTTGAGTTATTAAAGTAACTCTTTTACATATTATTGTGATGTTCAAGGAACGTTTTATGGAGGTTTTATCTATATATATGGGAGAATTAGCCCGTTGCTTCACGTGGAGGTGAAATATTTTGCTAGAACAGTATTAATGTGAATCACTACATCGGGAGAAACACTATAGGATGAAACAGTTCTGATATGTGTAATAATGTGACTCTTACAAGCATAATGTGTACCTTGTTATATAGAAACAGTGTGAAATGGTGCGAGCGGGGACACAGGGAACGCGCAGGCGCAGTATTGCGATCTCTGCCCGGATCAAACACTGAAGGCGCGCAGGCGCAGTTATGGGTCTTCCGCTCGGATCGGAAGCTATGGGTATAAAAGACTGATTGCCGTGCCGTGTAGCCAATCCCATGACTAAGTCTTTATGACGAAACATGTCGGGGCGTGGCTACACGGCAATCGTTTTTGAGTGACGTAGGACGCTGTGACAGGGAGCGCCATACGAGGAAAGGTGGAAGCCGGTCACATCTACACCAGGGATCGGGTGAGACGGGTATTTTGAGAAGCGCAGTACCTGGGTCCGCCGTGACCACCACACACTGGTTTACTGACTTCATGTTTGATGCTGTGACAACTTGCTGTGCTGTGTTACTGTTGAGCCTGCAGTGAATTTTAAGGATGTGAGTGCAATGGTGAAGGGGCTTTTTGATTTTTAATAAATTTCATTACGTTATTGCACCATTGGATTATTTTTCTTTTTTCATGTGGAGAGAGCTCTTGGGCATTACACTTTGGAGAGGTAAAGGTGTACAGGCTTTCTACTGAAGATCGTGCTTATCCCTTGGGAGTGTGGGATAAAAGCTTGTTGGCCCTGACACGAGAGTGTGGGCAAAAGGAGCTGGTGAGTGTATTCGCCTAAGGGGAGTGGATTCACAGTCACAGAGGTGCGGTGGAAGATTCATTAAAGTAGAAGATTTGCACCACAACACGTCACGGATTTTTTTGGACTATTTTATTTTTGGATTGTTTGTGGACACATTTTATAGATATAATAATTTTTTGCGGGTTAATTCACATTGGCTCTCACTTAGTTATATATTTGTATGTGCACAGATATGTTATTCACTTAATTGGTTTATATGCACCATTCGTTTGTGATTTTTTGAGCATATCATTTTTATGCACATTAATGATGAGGGGTGAGGATGTGATGTAATCATTGCACAGGTTGATTCATCAGTTTATCACTCTTCACTACATCTTATTATTTGATTAGGGATTACCTCTAGCGCTGCTATTTTGAGTTCACTGGGAGCAAGTTTGTGGTGGATCAATTTTTTACTGTATCCTGTGTTTAACCCTGTACTGCTGCTTCCCTTCTGTCCACCAGAGCCAGTCTGTGAGCATGAGCTGAGGGACCCTGGGGGGCTGCGACCTGGAGTCAGCTGCAGCCAAATCTATCCTCACCACCAGAGGCTCACATTGCAGCACACATCTATATCTTGAAGAAGATGAAGCCACACAGAGAAGGAGGATCCACATCTTGACCTGTCACAGTAGTATATATTTGTCTGTCTTGTCGCTCATCTCACATAGAAAGAGAAATGCTCAAAAAATTAGCTTTAGGCTGTTCTCCTCTGTGCAAAGGGCTAAAAAGAGCTTGTAGATAGCCCACTTTGGGACTACACTACATGAGGCTACAGTGTGCGCTGTACATTTCTTCTCTGCTGTCCCTTCTGTGTGCGCATGTTCGGCTGTAAATCCCCTCCAACTGCAATGTTGCTGCGGTCAACTGCCATCTACAGTGGAGCAAATATACTGCACCTGCCTGCAGGCAGGCAGATCTGAAGCTCCCAGCCAGCAGTCTCCATTTTCTCTGGCCTTCTCCTTAAGGTGAAACTCCACACATTTTCCTCTTCAGCCTGTAGAGCTCTTCTACTACCTGTTTCAGGTGCTAGCACAGAGAACATCCCAGAACCTGCCACTAAGGTGACCCGCTGATAGTGAGGGCCAAGGACAGTAACCAATTTTGCTTCCCTCAATGCAGGCCAGAGACAGTTACCCCAATATGTCTCCCTCAATGCAGGCCAGAGACAGTTACCCCTATATGTCTCCCTCAATGCAGGTCAGAGACAGTTACCCTATATGTCTCCCTCAATGCAGGTCAGAGAAAGTTACCCTATATGTCTCCCTCAATGCAGGCCAGAAACAGTTACCCCTATATGTCTCCCTCAATGCAAGCTAGAGACAGTTACCCCTATATGTCTCCCTCAATGCAGGTCAGAGACAGTTACCCCAATATGTCTCCCTCAATGCAGGTCAGAGACAGTTACCCCAATATGTCTCCCTCAATGCAGACCAAAGACAGTTACCCCAATATGTCTCCCTCAATGCAGGCCAGAGACAGTTACCCCTATATGTGTCCCTCAATGCAGGTCAGAGACAGTTACCCCAATATGTCTCCCTCAATGCAGGTCAGAGACAGTTACCCCAATATGTCTCCCTCAATGCAGACCAGAGACAGTTACCTTATATATCTCCCTCAATGCAGGCCAGAGACAGTTACCCCAATATGTCTCCCTCAATGCAGGCCAGAGACAGTTACCCCTATATGTGTCCCTCAATGCAGGTCAGAGACAGTTACCCCAATATGTCTCCCTCAATGCAGGTCAGAGACAGTTACCCCAATATGTCTCCCTCAATGTAGGTCAGAGACAGTTACCCCTATATGTCTCCCTCAATGTAGGTCAGAGACAGTTACCCCAATATGTCTCCCTCAATGCAGGTCAGAGACAGTTACCCCAATATGTCTCCCTCAATGTAGGTCAGAGACAGTTACCCCTATATGTCTCCCTCAATGTAGGTCAGAGACAGTTACCCCTATATGTCTCCCTCAATGCCGGCCTGGGGCAGTTAATTAGTTTGCATGCCCTGCCTGTTCATCACCTCTCTCTCTCAGCGCTGATTCACACCACTGTCATAAAGACCAGTCACTGCTGCTCTCCCTCCTTGTGCTGGGTGACTGGTCTTGTCTACGCCCTCTCCTGCAGTTTCCTACAGGCAGCCTGTAGTAGCTCCTCTCTGCACAGCCTATGGACAGGGCAGTAATGATACCACTGTTACTTTTTACAAGGTAATATCTGTGTTTGTAAAGGTGTTTGGTGCACACAAAGTGGATGTAAAGCGTTTGTGGCTAGAAGAATATGTTTGGATTAAAGCTTTTATGTCTAAAGTTCTGCTTTAAGGTTTTAATATGCTTTATTGTACATATTAGGATACAAGGTGAACTATTGTTCATGTGAGCAGACGGTCTGAAATAGAAGAGACAACTGGGGAGGTCCATACTACACCCCACAGACCAGCAGACAGCGTCCTGTCCCTTTAAGAGGCAGTCCCAGGATGGGGAGGGTGGGGCGTTCTGGCTCCAGTTCTCTTTCCTATTAATCCCATTGGAATCTCTGCGAGTTCTTGTCGGGCAGGACACAGCGAGGGGCGATGGGTGGTTGTGATTGGTGGGCGCAGACTGAGCCTTCTCCCTAGGAGGCCATCTTTGAATATCCCTGGCTGGGGGGCGCTGCAGGCGTCTGATAGACTGTAGAGGGGCAGCGGAGGAGATGTGAGCTGGAGAGACTTCCTCGGTGTGTGATCGGAGGAGGAGGAGGGAGAGCAGGAGGTGCTGGAGGAGGAGGAGGAGGAGAGCAGAGAGCTCGGTTGGCAACAATAGAGGAGGCTGGAAATCCTCCCCCCTCCAGCTCTCCCCGGGATCACACTGCGGGCAGCTCAGGCACTGTGCGGGGTGGTATTGTCCTCTGATGGCCGGAGGAGGGCTCTGTGCTCCGGGCTGTGCAGTGTGAGTGGACCCTCCGCCTGGCCGGCGCTATGCTGATGATGGACCCCGGACTTCTTCTCAATGGATTCGCCCCCTGCGGGCAGAGTGAAGCCGAGCTGTGCCGGAGCCTGGAGGTGGGCACTGTCATGACTCTCTACTACTCCAAGAAGTCCCAGAAACCCGAGAGGAGGACCTTCCAGGTCAAGCTGGAGACCAGGCAGCTCATCTGGAGCCGGGGGGCCGACAAGGTGGAGGGCGCAGGTAAGTCACCCACCCACCTACCTACCTATATACATGAGGGGGGGGGGGGCTACCTACATACTAAGGGAAGGGGGCAGGTAAGTCACAAACCCACCTACCTACATACTGAGGGGAGGGCGCAGGTAAGTCACCCACCCACCTACCTACCAGGGTTGCCAACCTCCCGCAGCATTTTCTATTGACGAAACATGGAAAATTTACTGGCGGAGCACGTTTTTTACTGGCAACCTGAGAAATTGCATTACTCCAATCGAAAACGAACACAGTTAATATTTGAACAGTATAAACATGATATGGAAACACCAACAATACCTACAACAAAGTCATTTGCTTGATTTACACTTAAAAAGTCAACACAGCATGAAATGATCAGCCCCTGATATTTACTGGCAGTTGTAACAAAGAAGTCGCAGATTTTTGAAAAACTGTCAGTAAATTTACTGGTGGTTGGCAACCCTGCCGCCTACCTATATACATGGCTATACCTGTATATAGAGGGGAACAGGTAAGTTCTCTTCAAATACCTACCTATACACATTGGAGGGAGAGGTAAGTGTCAACACAGGAGGTGGAGGGGTGACATGTATTCATAGGAATAGAGATTATATTTAATCTCTAGGTGTGTGTATGTATATATATATATATATATATATATATATATATATATATATATATATATATATATATATATATATATATATATATATATATAAATAATCTCTATCAGGAGAGGGAGGCTGTTAGATATATGAGAATAGATATAGAGAGAGAATTTTATAAACATACAGAGAGAAAGCAACAGATCTATATTTATATGTAGAGAGAGATGGCTGGGTAGACAGTTCTATGTACAGACCTACATATAGACATAGATAGTTGCCGGTATGGCTATACATGTATAGATGTACAGTAGGTAGTGTTAGGTACAGGGGGGTGTGTGTATATAGATGCAGATTGTTCAAGGTACAGACATACATAGTGTGTGTGTATATATATATATATATATATATATATATATATATATATATATATATAGTGTGTGTGTGTGTGTGTATATATATATATATATATATATATATATATATATATATATATATATATATATATATATATATATATATATATATTCCATTTTTTTTTTCTAGGTACAGGTAGAAGTAGATCTTTATACAGACATATAGATGTTGATAGTTCTAGGTAGGTACAGATACATAGACGTTCTAGCTATGGATAGACGTAGATAGTTGCATGTATGGATGTACATTATAGACATCGGTTACACACACACACAGTTCTAGGTATAGGCAGATATATAGAAGTAGATAGTTCTAGGTACAGGCTTATATACAGGCGTAGATAGTTCTAGGTACAGGCTTATATACAGATGTAGATAGTTTTAGATACAGGCATACATATAGACATGGATAGTTCAAGGTACAGGCGTACATAGTTCTAGGTACAGACTTATAGACAGGCATAGATGGTTCTAGGTACAGGCTTATATACAGGCGTAGATAGTTCTAGGTACAGGCTTATATACAGGCGTAGATAGTTCTAGGTACAGGCTTATATACAGGCGTAGATAGTTCTAGGTACAGGCTTATATACAGGCGTAGATAGTTCTAGGTACAGGCTTATAGACAGGCGTAGATAGTTCTAGGTACAGGCTTATATACAGGCGTAGATAGTTCTAGGTACAGGCTTATATACAGGCGTAGATAGTTCTAGGTACAGGCTTATATACAGGCGTAGATAGTTCTAGGTACAGGCTTATATACAGGCATTGATGGTTCTAGGTACAGGCTTATATAAAGACGTAGATCGTTCTAGGTACAGGCTTATATACAGGCGTAGATAGTTGTAGGTACAGGCATATAGACAGGCGTAGATAGTTGTAGGTACAGGCATATAGACAGGCGTAGATAGTTGTAGGTACAGGCATATAGACAGGCGTAGATAGTTGTAGGTACAGGCTTATAGACAGGCGTAGATAGTTGTAGGTACAGGCTTATAGACAGGCGTAGATAGTTCTAGGTACAGGCTTATATACAGACGTAGATAGTTCTAGGTACAGGCTTATATACAGACGTAGATAGTTCTAGGTACAGGCTTATATACAGTGGTAGATAGTTCTAGATACAGGCTTATATACAGGCATAGATAGTTCTAGGTACAGGCTTATATACAGATGTAGATAGTTCTAGGTATGTACAGACATATAGGAAATACGTTTTTAGCATTTTAATCCTTGTCTTCCTCTGCCCGCAGTTCCATACAGTTCTAGGAATGAAGACCAGTCCCCATATACATAGAGCACTTCTACTAACTGCCATGTCACAATGTTAAAGGACATACATCATCAGTATCAGAGGGAACATCCCCCCCCCCCCTCCTCCTCCACATGTTCTCAGTGGAAGTTGCACATGTAGATGTTTATAGTTCTAGGTACAGACAGATGTTCTCAGTGGGAAGTTGCACATGTAGATCTTTTATCCTCATGATCTCCCTTATTTCTCTGCAAAGCATCATGGGAGGCATAGGCCTGGTGGAAGGAGAATAGAATGAATCCAGTACAGCCGTTTATATGTTCCGTTATTCCGGAGCTCGGATTGTAGTCTGGCCATTCCTGGCTGGTAGGAATCTTTCACCTTCTTCTGCGTGTTGCTTTGGTGATTGAGAAGCAGAAATAGATTTCTAGTGGGAAGGAAGTCTCCACCACTGCTGATGTACAGAACACCTTACATGTTAGTGATCATGTAAACATATAGAGTGACATGTATCCGACTTCAAATATTTATTTGAAACATTTTTTATTTGGATCATTTTTTTTTCTTCTTTATTATTGTGTGTTGTGAGATCCTCGGTTTTATAATTTATTGTGAGCACACGGCACTCTTTCTAGGCGTTTATTACGGGATGAGATGGCCTGATTGAGTTTGTGTTGAGTTGGGTTGTTGTTTCATGTGGCAGTGGAAGTGTACTCCCGATGGCTGTAGTAGTTCTGGGAATAGCTGTGGATTTCCCTGTCTATTTGTAGCTTCCAGGTGTATCCTGGATGTTATTGTCTTATTTCCATCATCTGTTAACACATACAGTCCTGGCTGAACGGATATCATCCTGCAGGCCTCTTCCAACCCTGGTAAGAATGAATGTAGACTGCGGGGGATACACAACGTCTAATTCTTACATGACTGCCTTCTTCCAGCTTACATAAGATTTTAATTAAAAGTAAAGTAGATCCCTTCTATAGTTCTCCAGTCCTAACCACGAGTGGTGGCTTTTTACAGCTTGGAACATGAGGATGTGATTTACTGATCATATTTAATACTGTGGAGCCTAACGCTGAACTCCTGGAATGATCTTTATTTTATCCCTAGGTACAGACAAACATATAGACCCAGATAGTTCCAGGTGTGGACAGACATGTAGAAGTAGATTAGTTCTAGGTGCAGGCATACATTGTAGACATATGCCTCGTTTCCACTGAGCGGATCGGTTCGGGTCGGTACAGTTTGAATGGCCTAGAATGGTCCGGTCTATTCTGGTGAGCGTTTCCACTGCAAGTGGGACCACAAGGGGCCATACAGGGTTTAGAAAAAATGCCTCAGCATAGCACAGCAAAGGGTTTTCTGTCAGCCAATCAGTGGAATGTATCGTAGCTCCGCCCTAACCGAACCGTTCCATTTTCTATGGCCCCACATCTGAAGCAGGACCCTGAATGGAGCGGTTCGGTTGTATGGGCCGCTTTCATAATGGAAACACCCAAAATAGCGTAATGTACCGAACCGATCCGCTCAGTGGAAACGAGGCAAAAGATAGTTCCAGGTACAGTCAGACCCATAGACATAGATAGATCTAGGTGCGGGCATACATTGTAGATGTAAATAGTTCTAGGTATGGACAGAGATATAGACGTAGATAGTTCTAGGTATGGCCAGACATGTAGACGTCGATAGTTCTAGGTGCGGGCAGACATGTAGATGTCGGTAGTTCTAGGTGCGGGCAGACATGTAGATGTCGGTAGTTCTAGGTGCGGGCAGACATGTAGATGTCGGTAGTTCTAGGTGCGGGCAGACATGTAGACGTCGGTAGTTCTAGGTGCGGGCAGACATGTAGACGTCGGTAGTTCTAGGTGCGGGCAGACATGTAGACGTCGGTAGTTCTAGGTGTGGGCAGACATGTAGATGTCGGTAGTTCTAGGTGCGGGCAGACTTGTAGACAGAGATGGTTCTCAGTGCAAGCAGGCATGTAGATGGTTCTTGGTGCAGGCAGACATTATAGACCTAGATAGTTCTATGCATGGTCAGACCCATAGACGTAGATAGATCTAGGTGCGGGCATACATGTAGACGTAGATAGTTCTAGGTGTGGGTATTCATGTAGAGACATGGCTAGTTCTAGCTGCGGGCAGATATGTAAACGGTTCTCGGTGTGTGCAGACATGTAGACGATAGTTCTAGGTGCGGGTATACATGTAGAGGTGTAGATAGTTCTAGCTACAGGTAGACGAAGATGGTTCTTGGTGCGGGCAGACATAGATGTTCTTGGTGTAGGCAGAATTGTAGATATAGATGGTTCTATGCATGGTCAGACCCATAGACGTAGATCGCTCTAGGTGCGGGCATCCATGTAGACGTAGATAGTTCTAGGTGTGGGTACTCCTGTAGAGACATGGCTAGTTCTAGCTGCGGGCAGACATGTAGACAGTTCTCGGTGTGTGCAGACATGTAGACGTAGATAGTTCTAGGTGCGGGTAGACGTAGATGGTTCTTGGTGTATTGGTGTCAACTTGTATTCCTTGAAACAACACCAGGCATTGTGTGAATAGTGGCAGTGTTGAGCAAGTGCCCCCCCCAACCTCCCGGTCAGTGTTTTGAGGGGAAGCTGTTCACAAAAGACCCAGAAGATTGTGGCTATCTCTAGAGTAGCTTAAAGTGGATGTACACCCAATGTCATCCTTTCTAAACTACTGCCATAGGGGTTATCTATAAGGATATACATGCCTCCTGCATGTATCTTTACCTGTCAAATGTCTCCCCTCTGTCTGTTATTGGACCCAAAAAACTGCAGATTCTGTGGGTGGGTCTGTTGTCTGGAGCTCGGTGGGTGGAGTTGTGACATCAGTAGACTCCCCGCCCACCTCTACTTTTTTTTTTTTTTCGGGTTTACATCCACTTTAACACAGTAGGACCTCAAGATCTACAGGTCAATACAAGCATAGATATGGTACAATCCCCATACAGTATGTTAAGCAGAACACCGCCTCTACCGCCAATGCGACATCATATCTTCAGTATACGTAAAAAGTTATAAAAAAAAAAACTCCAATAGATCAGTTTATCTGAAAATATTTTATTAAAACAAGATAAATAGTTTTCAGCCCTCAAGAAAGGGTACCTGCATAATTCGTGGCGTATGTAATGATGTTTAGATCCTTAGTTGCAAGAGGATGTCTTTTGCATTACCATTGCTGCTTAATTATAACAGCCAGTGGGGCAGGTACTGATGTTATAAGGAGAAATGGTAATGCAATGCTCAGAGAGCCCCTGATGACGTCTTCTCGATATAACAAAACGCGTAGGAGAGAGAGGGCTTCTGGACCTTGACAACATTACTGATATTCCTGAATCATAAATTAGACCCCATGGGCATAGTTTCTGGAAATTTTGTTCAACCGAATGTTTGTTGGATGTGTGGGCTGAACAGAAGCTTTTATCTGGTCTACTATACAAAAGACACTGTGGCAAAAAAAATAAATAAAATACATTTTTCTGGCTCTTAGTATTATTATTAGAGGTCGACCGATATGGGTTTTTCTCTGGCCGATGCCGATACTGATATTTAGAAATTGGGGCGGCCGATTGCTCCTGTCACTCTACCACACACTTGATGTCCTCAGTACAGATGGCACTGGTTTGGAACTGGCAGGTGGCACTGGTTTGGAACTGGCAGGTGGCACTGGTTGGCATTGACAGGTTTCACATTGAGCCGAGTGTAAACTGTGTGTGAAACTAACAGAGAAACTGTCAGAATTGAACTTAATGTCGGGGTGGGCGGGACCCGGCCGGGTGGGCGGGACTCAGCAGCTATCAAACAGCAGCCAATGATTGGGCTGCTTAATAAAATGGGCGGGGCCACATACAAATAGCGCCCCGCCCAGATCCCATCCTATTGGCTGTGTTTGATAGCTGCTGAGTCCCGCCCACCCCCGACATCAACCTCAATTCTGACCCCCTCTCTCCTCTGTGTTACCTGTCAGTTTCACACACTCAGCGGCTCTGGCAAGCATCAAGCGCCGCGCTGAGTGTGGAGAGGGGAGGAGGAACGGTGGCCAGTATTAAATACTAATTTAGATAATAATCGGACCATGCCGATTTATCAAAAATGGGCAAATATCGGCCAATATATCGGTCGACCTCTAATTATTATTATTATATATGATTTATATAGCGCTAACAGTTTACGCAGCGCTTTACAATGCAGAGCACAATTACAGTACAGTTTAGAGCTGCACGATTCTTGCCAAAATAAGAATCACAATTTTTTTTGCTTAGAATAAAAAGATCACGATTCTTGCGACATAAAATCTTTCACATTATACAAAAAAAATGGGCTAACTTTACTGGTTAATGAATAATAATAAAAAACAAAAAAAAAACAAAAAACCTAAAGTTGTTTTTTTTTTTTTTTTTTTTTTTTTTTTTTTAAATTGCATTTGAAAGACCCCTGCGCAAATAAAGTGTGACATAAAATATTGCAACAACCACCATTTTATTCTGTAGTTTATTCTGTCTACTAAAAAATATATAATGTTTGGGGGTTCTAAGTAATTTTTCTAGCAAAAAAAATGATTTTAACTTGAAACCAACAAATGTCAGAAAAAGGTTTAGTGTTTTAAGTGGTTAAACTTTTTTCACTTACACAGAAAGTCTATTCCATTGACAAATTGTTACAATGTTTATACTTAAGTTCAACTGATAAAGAATGTTTTCATTCTTGGCAGACTGCCCAGTTTTTCTCTTCCTTTCTTTTGATGCTGTGGCTTCAGAAGAGCAGAGAGAATTCTTTGCATAGAAAGAATTGTGAAACGCTTTAGTCAAGATCGCAATAACCATTCTTGGCGATTAATTGTGCAGCTCTAGTACAGTTCAATGATGATTATGTTGGAAAAAACAGCCATAGATGGATCGAATCTCGGACTGTTTAGCGGGGACTGAATGAAATTTGATCCATCTCTGGGCAGGCTGATTGTACCCAGGTCGATTCATTTTTATTTATGATTACTGCTGGCAGCTATAGCCGCCAGCTGTAATCATTGTGTTCTGCTGGCAGGGAAGGTTAATAACTTCTTCCTCAATCTGACCCTCAAGACAGGTCTTGGGAAAACTAAGGGCTCTTTTACACGAGGCGGATCAGTGATGATCCGCCCCTTGAACACCCGCTTGCTCAGCAGGGATCGCTCCGCCGATCCCCGCTGAGCAGGAAGATGGCAGGTCCATCGCTGCACACTGTGCAGCGACGGACCTGTCAGAGCGCCGCTCTCCCCTATAGGGGATCGGGTGATGACGGATCATAGTGTCCGTCGTCACCCGATCCGAAAACGAATGGAAAAGTAGGATTTTCCTCCCTTACACTTTTCGGATGGGAGCGGGTCGGATGTCAGCGGACATGTCACCGCTGACATCCGACGCTCCATAGGGATACATGTATGTCCGTTTTTCATCCGAAAACGGAAGGATGAAAAACGGACATACGGATCCCTTGTGTGAAAGAGGCCTAAGGCATATTAATTTTTCGGAACTTTGATAGAAAACATTACAATCTGGTCGTCATGTGCAATGCAGATACTTGAACTTTGCAGTTGCCTTTTGTTGTGCTGTTTTGGGGGTTTTCCCAAATGGTAGGGTTGTCCCGATACCACTTTTTTAGGACCGAGTACAAGTACCGATACTTTTTTTCAAGTACTCACCGATACCGATTACCGATACTTTTTTTTAATGTCACGTGACAGTTTTTTTTTTTTACAATTTTTATTTTTTCCAATAATATTTTTTTATTCTTTATTGGTTTTTTTTTGTTTTAATCAGCCCTTTTGGGGGGCTTTGGTGAGATATCAGGGGTCTTAACAGACCTCTGATATCTCCCCCTTGAGACAGAGAAAGAGACAGAGGATAGAGATTCCCCAGTCCCTTTCTCTGCAGCGTCAGCTGCACTGAGAATGAATGGAGAGAACACAGCAGCTTCTCTCCATTCATAAACTGACACATCGTAATCACAGAAGATTACAATGTTTCAGTTATGTGAATGGACAGAGTCAGCTGACTCTCTCCATACACAAAGGAAGGAGGAGGGGGACGGAGGAATGAAGGGGAAAAACGGAGGGGAAAGATAAGGAGAGCAGAACGGAGGGGACAGATAAGCGAGGAATGCAGGGGACTGCGGAGAGGCACAGAGGAAAGGAGGGGGCATGGAGGAGGATGCAGTGACAGTCAGCTGTGAGCGATCACTGCTGTATGTCACTAAAGCTTGTGAAAGCCGCTGGGGGAGAATCTTGTAACTCCCCCACGTGCCGATCACAGCTGTCTTCTAGGTATCGGGGGAAGCATCGGGAGCATTTGCCCGAGTACAAGTACTTGGGCAAATGCTCGGTATCGGTGCCGATACCGATACTAGTATCGGTATCGGGACAACCCTACCAAATGGAGTAACCAAATTCAGAAACCCCATATTTTATTTATTTTTTTAAATTGAGGAGATTTTAAACCGATAAATCGTCCAAATAAAACTTGCAAAAGGTATTGGTATCTTTTTTTTTTTTTTTTTTGTCCCCTTCCCCCCATGTTCTAAGGCCTCATTTACCTGGCTGACTAGCGCTGTGCACCACCAAAAAATCTGTGTATTTCTGTGGCTGGGATCACATGTGTTTGCATTCAGCCATGGGCAGGAAGCTTGTACAAATCAAAGACTGAAAATGGTGTGAAAGCCTGCGCTATGGTGTCATGTGAATACGAGTAATAACAGATAGCAATTATAAAGTAAATAAAGTTGTAGAGCTGCTGCTATCGTGTAAGGTTTGAAACCCCAAGATGATGATACAAATTTTATTAACCTAGCGCTGCTCCTATACATCATGTGACTTCATCAGATACCCTGATGAAGTCACGTGATCGTGACGATATGCGTCGGGATCGACAGGCACACTGGAAGTGATGCAGGAATACAAGCTCGCTGCTCGTGGATTAGAAGCTGTATGTTTCTTTTCTAAAAAGTGAGTTTTTATTTAGCTGTTTTATTCAATAAACCTATCAAAATGTTACTACACTATCTGGGAATCTCTCTCTTTTATACACTACACGGGTAAATCCAAGAAGGATCCCCCTACTACGAGATTTACCTAGAGGAGCCGTAACAACCACCCCGGGGAGTCATCTGGCTTAGGAGGGGAGGACCCCTAGAGTGAGCTGGAATTTGCAGTGAGAGAACTATCAGCTGGGCTAACCACAGGAGAGCCGATTTAAGCCATTGGAGTCTCATAGATTAATCACAGCAATAAGGTGAGAGGCCAATAGGCACAGAGGTGTTACCGCACTGGAAGAAGACACTTTTTAGATCTTGGCTGTGTGTTTTGCATGTTTCATCACCTAGCACATTTTTGCATTAATATATTTCTTTCACCATTTATATTGGACTGTTTTTATATTGAACTACTCTGTCAATCACTAGAATTTCTATACACAAATGTGTTATTTAATTTTACTTATGGTATGAGGGACTGACATCTCTTCCATATGTGCTTTATTCACAATTTTTTGGGTTTTTATATATATATATATATATATATATATATATATATATATATATATATATATATATATATATATATATATATATATATATAATATTTTTTTGAGTTTTATTACAACTACAAACCTACCAAGACATGGCCCTCCACATAAACTGACAAGCCGGGCAAGGAGAGCATTAATCAGAGAAGCAGCCAAGAGGCCCATGGTAACTCTGGAGGAGCTGCAGAGATCCACAGCTCAGGTGGGAGAATCTGTCCACAGGACAACTATTAGTCGTACACTCCACAAATCTGGCCTTTATGGAAGAGTGGCCAGAAGAAAGCCATAAGAAGTCCTGTTTGGTGGTGGCAGAATCATGTTGCAGGGATGCTTTTCTTCAGCAGGGACAGGGAAGCTGGTGAGAGTTGATGGGAGGAGCCTAATACAGGGCAATCTTAGAAAATTATACCTGTTATGCCGCGTACACACGATCGGACATTCCGACGTCAAAATCCATGTTTTTTTTCCAACGGATGTTGGCTCAAACTTGTCTTGCATATACAGTCACACAAATCTTGTCGGAAATTCCGATTGCCAAGAACGCGGTGGCGTACAACACGTACGACGAGCCGAGAAAAATGTAGTTCAATAGCCAGTTGCGGCTCTTCTGTTTGATTCCGAGCGTGCATGGAACTTTGTGCGTTGGGATTGTGTACACACGATCGGAATTTACGACAACGGATTTTGTTGTCGGAAAATTTTGAGATCCAGATCTCAAATTTTTTTTGTCGGACATTCCGATGGAAAATGTCTGATGGAGCCTCCACATGGTCGGAATTTCCGACGACAAGCTCCCATCAAACATTTCCCATCGGAAAATTCGACCGTGTGTACGCGGCATTAGAGTTTGCAAAAGACTTGAGACTGCGGTGGAGGTTCACATTCCAGCAGGACAACGACCCCAAACATAGAGCCAGAGCTACAATGGAATGGTTTAGATCAATGAATATTCATGTGTTAGAATGGTCCAGTCAAAGTCTAGACCTAAATCCAATTGAGAATCTGTGGCAAGACTTGAAAATTGCTGTTCACAGATGCTCTCCATCCAATCTGACAGAACTTGAGCTATTTTGCAAAGAAGAATGGGCAAAAATGTCATTCTCTAGATGTGCAAAGCTGTTAGAAACATCCAAAAAGACTTGCAGCGAAAGGTGGTTCTGCAAAGTGTTGACTCAGGGGGCTGAATACAAATGCACCACACACTTTTTTTCACATTTATTTGTAAAAAAAATTATCTTTTTTCTTTTTTCTTTCTTTCATCTATTTAGCTGCGTTTGCATCAGGAAACGTTTGTTAAAATGAAAAAGGTCTGTGAACGAAACTCTGATAAATGCCAGTTACCGCGTTTAGCAGCATTTACAAGCTGTTACAGGCATTTGGTGTTTCAAATGCGTCTGAACCAATTTTTTTTTTTTTTTTTGCGTTCCAAAAAATGCTTCTAAACTCAGCTGCCTAGAAACTAATAAACGACCCTGGGGGTTATTTACGAAAGGCAAATCCACTTGGAAGTGCAGTCACTCTAAATCTAAGGGGTAGATCTGAAATGAGAGGAAGCTCTGCTGATTTTACCATCCAATCATGTGCAAGCTAAAATGCTGTTTTTTATTTTCCTTGCATGTCCCCCTTGGATCTACAGCGACTTTACTTCCAAGTGCACTTTCAGTGCAAAGTGGATTTTCCTTTAGTAAATAAACCCCCCTGTGTGCATGTACTGATTAGGTAACATAGAGGTGAGTTCAGGGGCAGCTGAAAAAAAATGCCCAACTGCTCCTAATTGTCCTTTTTACCAGCAGCAGCATACAAGAAGTCTAAATCTGTGAATTTGGTTTGGTCAGGATTGTTTGAATATAATCTGGTTGTGTGTGACACTTGCACACTTGAGCTCAGCACATATACGTGCACTGTGTTTGCTTAGTGCACTGCTGGAAATATGCTTTTGCAATTATAAAGGAATTACAATAGTGGATCATAATGGATTATTTATGAACACAGTGTACTGTAGGCAGTCATGTTCAATCCAGTTTTTGCTTTCAGTAGCCCTGCTTTCTGTTGGACTTGCTTCACACGGTTGTATAATGCGTGCAAACTCGTTTTGGTGCACTGCAGCGATATTCCTCCTTAATGGCAACCCAATGCATGTGCGCTACAATGTAGAGAAATGTACTATTGAGCATTTGAAGTCTTGTGTTTTTTTTTTTTTTTTTTTCCTTTGTTTATAGCGCAAAAAATAATCAGAGGTGATCAAATTCCGCCAAAGGAAAGCTCTATTTGTGGGGAAAAAAAGACATCAATTTTATTTGGGTACAGTGTCGCACAACTGCGCAATTGTTTGTAACTGTTCGTTAAAATCCCGCAGTGCAATTTTGCAAAAAAAATGGCCTGGTCACGAAGGGGGCTAAGTCTCCCAGAGGTCAAGTGGTTAAAGCGGAACTCCAGTCACTGGCAGTTTAAAAAACAAAAAAAAAGCATCCCATTCTTTTTACTTGTACAATCAGATTAGGATACTATTACATGTGTAATCAATCTTTTTACGTATAAATCTGTTATTACTCTCAGGATTCCGGCAGGCAGCGGTCATTTATGAGGTGGTCACCTGAAGCCGTCTTCTGTTTCTACCCGGGATGCGGTGCAGCTGGCTACCCAGCATGCACTTCCAAATCTTGAACCTGCACAGTAATGACTTCAGGTTGCCATAGCAATGATGGCGTTGGCGGGAGTTCCTGCCCTGTTATGGCAAACCTGTTAATCCGACGGTGTCCCGAACACCAAATCTGTACTTTCTCCCGACAGATCCTATTTCTCAAAAATGGCACCTAACTCCTCCCGATTGCATCCTTTCCAGTCTTGAAATGCCACAAGATTTTACTTTTTAGGCTTTCTGAGGACTCCTGGGATAGATAACACCGATATTCCAGGAGTCCTTGGGAATTGTCTAATGATGAAATTGCCTAGGCGGCCAGGACCGGAAGTGCCGCCTGTATACAGTAATAAAAGGTAGTTAAAAAAAGAAAAAAATATCCATTTATAACTGTATTGCAGGTGGGCTTTCTGATATAAGCAACATGTAAAAATGGGTGGAACTCTGCTTTAACGGGGGCACAGACAGCAAAAAAACTGATGTGCGTTCTAATCCTCTCTTTCCAAAACTTATAACTAAAAAAGCAAAACTTATTTTTTTTTTTTTTTTTTTTTTTACTTTTAAAGACAAATTTTATTTTTCCTGAATTTTGAAATTGTCATGATAGATCAGTCTTAAATGAGAACCTCATACGTGGGCTACCACTACTGACCTTCTGAAGATCCTAGTTGTCATGTTGATGCATTGGTATTAATATTTGGAGTCGCTGACCTGGAACAAGTATGTTGATCAGGAGTTTATTCCAACTTTGCTTATTGCAGGTCCATGTTTATAGAGTACATCAGCCACCAAGAACTGCCAGTTTTTAGGAGACCAGCAATAGTAGCCACCATTTTTCTGTCTGAGTTTTTTTTTTTTAAATTCATAAAAAATGAAGATCTAGAATGCAGGAGACCTGTGTTCTGGACCTCCGTCACAGTGGAAGGAAGTTTAAACTCTGTATATACATTTATTTAAAATCTGTATGCTTTGGCTGCTGCAGCCAACGTCCCTGGCATTATACAAACTCTTCTTACATTTACTCGCATTCCCAAGACCCTGATAAAACACTAGCCAGTCTATATACTGCTTTAGCTACTCCTTGTTTTACTCTAAAAGTACAATTGTAATATTAACCACTTCCCGGGCCACGCTATAGCCAAAAGACCGCTACAGTGTGGCCGTCTAGTTCTGGGACGTCCTTCCAGAACCGTGCACCCTCACGCCCGTGAGCTTACACATATATGCATTCGCTGCATCAGTAGAAGAATGTGCATATCCTGTAATATTATTATTCCTCCATTGATACAGCGAGTGCATATATGTTTAAGTTCTTTTTATACTAATGGCTACACTTAGGTGGTGGCGCCCTATCTATTATTCATTGTGTGCACTAGGTCATACTCAAGACTTGGGAACTGAGGAGCTGCAACCATCATATAGAGACTTTTTGGGCCATGTCCCCTATGTTCTTTCACCCTATAGACTCCTATTTTACCTTGTAACCCATTATGATCCCCATTATTCACTGTGTGCAATTTTGTGCTATAGTCATTTATCATTGTTTTCGCAGCTTTGACAGGCTGCCTGCAGCGGGGCTGGGCACTTCACCTGTCCCTCCCAGGCACACTAAAATGCCACCGAAAAAAAAAAGAAGACAGGGGCGCACCAGCCTTGTGCATTACCTTTAAAACATTTATTAAATAAAAAATGGTAAAAGAAATAACTCACAAGCAATTGGTGGAGGAGGCACAACATAAAATCGCACCGGTAGACAGCCTGCGATATGGGATGAGCGAAACCTTCCAAGGGTTGTGGAGGAACGCACAGACGTCACAATCAGCTAACACGTTTCGAGGGGAGAGTCCCCCTCATTATGATTGGTAATGTCCACTGTGATTTATATCTGGTACTTTTTAGACACCACATGGTGTTGTTGCCCTTGCAGTCCGTATATACAGCAAGCCACGGTTCATTCCTTATTAATCAATCAATTGATCAATTACTTGTTTCTAAGTGCATGTGTATGTGTGTATGCATGTACATATGGTGTGTGCATGTGTTTGTATATGTGTATATATATATATATATATATATATATATATATATATATATATATATATATATATATATATATATATATATATATGTATGTATATGTATTTGGCTTGTATTTTGCATGCATGATTAGAGGACATAGGAGGGAGGGATTTTTAAAGGGGGAGGAGCCCCGCACCCCATCCCTGTCTTACTGGCATGCAAGTACTTATAAGTGAGGTCCGCTGAGGGAGGTTGCACTGCATAGCTCTGATGAAGAGGGGACTCTCCCCTCGAAACGCGTTAGCGGATTGTGACGTCTGCGTTCCTCCACGACCCTTGGAAGGTTTCGCTCATCCCATATCGCACGCTGTCTACCGGTGCGATTTTATGTTGTGCCTCCTCCACCAATTGCTTGTGAGTTATTTCTTTTACCATTTTTTATTTAATAAATGTTTTAAAGGTAATGCACAAGGCTGGTGCGCCTCTGTCTTCTTTTTATTTCGGTTTCTATTAGGATCCCCATCCTTGAGGGCAGCAAGGCCTGTGTCTGCGCATTATATATGGTGATCCACCTGTGCGCAGGAGTTGCTTTTTTCTCTTTTGCTACTGTGTTATACTAAAATGCCAGGAGGGACGCACTGCTACTAGACGAGGCCTAAGGCAAATTGAATCATTCCTCCATCCTTTTTATTTTTTTTATTTTGATGTAGAATGTTTTTATGCTGAACGTAATAGACATATGTCCTTGCTCCAGCCATTGTAAGGTTTCCAAATGCTGGGGGTCTGGTTGCTCCTTGCAACACCTTCACCATTCCACTCCCCCCAATCCAAATTTTCTAGCCTGCCTCTTTGAATGGTGTGTATGTGTAGTCATGTGACCAACCTAATCCTGGCACACACGTTGGTGAATGAATGGTGTATTATCCCGGTGTCTGCTATATAACAACAAAGTTCTGTTTAGCCAACAAACTTGCGGGGTTCTGGGTGTTTAGGATATAGACACATTTCTGTGTCGGTTACCCTCGGTTTATGTGCGCCTGAAGAGATAAGTTGGCAGCGTGCGTTCGGCTGGACACACTACTCTCATTCTTGTTCAGAGCTCAGGGGGTACAAACCTTCCTAATTGGCTCCCTGTGCCGCTCCCCATGCGTGACTTAGTCAAAGTCTGGATTAGGAAAGGAAAATTTATATAACAAAAATGCATTTTAAACTTTTAAAAGTACATTTAACTCAAAATTGAAATTTTAAAGGGATAGTTCAACCTTACCAAAAAAAACTGCCTGTGCAGATAAGGCGCATCCATAGGTAAAAACAAACCATGCAGCTCTGACTAAAGTTGAATAATGCCTTAGCTTTAGGTGTAGGCCAATTATTTACCTCATGAAACCTGGCTTGAATACTCCCAGGATGTTGCTAAGTGAGGCCTAGTTACTGCTCACCTCCACCATCACAGGAGTGAGCTCTGATCTACTGCATTGGGGGAAAGAGAGAGCATGTGAGAGGATTTAAATCTGAGAAATGGAGCTTATTATTCCTGTGATGGGGGAGGTGAGCAGTAACGACTAGGCTTTACTTGGCAACATCCTGGGAGTATTCAAGTCTGGCTTTGTGTAGGTGAGGCCTACACCTATAGCAAGTGCATTATTCTACTTTAGTCAGAGTTACTGACACCCTTTATCTGCATAGGCAGTTTTTGATTAAAAATGAACTAACCTTTTAAACTTTGAAATTCATACAGGGGAGAACACAGCCTTCCTGCTGTTCAGTATTCCAGATAGGTGCCCAGTCACACCTATGCAGTAACGCACACATTAGCGCCGTGTTGCATATTATTGCATTGCACTGCCATTTATTTTTAGTAATGCTCTAAAGCACTAAAGGAATTATCCTTTGTTGCACCACAATGTGCTGTAACACACCACTATGGGGGTTATTTACAAAGGGCAAATCCACTTTGCACTACAAGTGCACTTAAAATTGCACTGAAAGTACACTTGGAATTACAGTCTGAAAGGACATGCAAGGAGATTTTAATAAAACAGCTTTTTAGCTTGCACATGATTGGATGATAAAATCGGCAGAGCTTCCTCTCATTTCAGATCTACCCCTCAGATTTACAGCGACTGCACTTCCAAGTGCAATTTCAAGTGTACTTTGCACTTGTAGTGCAAAGTGGATTTGCCTTTCGTAAATAACCCCCTATGTGTTGAGGTGCATTGCTTTGCTCAAAATGACTTGAAATCTTCCCATTGCACGTGTTTCTGGAAGTAGCCTGGATTTAAGGGTTTCTGTAACAACTGCCAGTTGGTATCAGAACATATGTTGCCACAATGCCCAAATTTTTAGCTTGGTTTTGCCACCCAGGAGCCACAGCTGCTCCTTATAGCTGCATATAGAAATCATTTACAGGATGGGGCAGGTATATGCTAGCACTTGTGTAAACGTACTTGCGCCTTTGGACGCAGACTATCTGCAGACAGGGGTTTATGCCTGTGCTTAAGCAAGTACCAGCGCATACCCATGTAATTGATCTTTGTGGGTGACTGTATGCAGCAGCTGTGGCCCTCAGGCAACAAAACACACTTGAACTTTAAGCAGAACTAAAGTCCAATTTTCAAAAACTGTGAGCAGTCAGTCTCTTCATTTTTCCTATGTAATAAAAGAAACCTACCTACCTGCTTGGAGTCTGCTTTGGACTGTACGCTATGCTGCGCGAGCATGGCTCCGTTTACATTCTGGCATTTAACCTGTGTTCCGGGATGAATGCACTCCTGTGCATGAGTGAGGTTACCCTGTGCCAGCCAATAAGGATGCACAAAGCCCGCCATCTGGAAGAATCTGGGTAGCAGATACTGGCACTGGCAAGGAATATCGGATTGTTGAAGAATAGTTGAGGATTTTACGTTTTAGCTCTGCATTAAATGGGTATTTAAGTCTGATGTAATTTCTTCATTTTGGGGTTCCCCAGGGGGGTCATGCCATAATGTGCTAGTATGCACAGCATATTAGCACATTATAGCATATTTACCTGTTAAACTTAGCCCTCCAGTGCTGCACTGTGATCGATCAGGCGGGTCCCGGGCGCTTCCATCTTTGCCCTATCTTCCTTCTGGGTTCTCTGCCTTCGGCCACTCGAATGGCTGGCCTGCAATGACATCACTCCCACTCATGCGCACAGGAGTCACATTGCAGCGAAACAGATCCATAAATGTTCACTGAGCTGTGCATGTGTGGCTCAGAGTACATCATGGCTGACAGGCAGGAGGAAGCATTTATGACCGAATAGATCAATAGGGTCTCTTCTGTCATGCATATCCTGCATGTAAACAATTTTCAAAAACACTAAGTTTACTACCACATTAAATTATGTGGCCCCAGAAGCTAGCGCGCATAAGGCCTTAAAGTGATTGTAAAGTCTCATTTTTTTTTTTCGATAAAAATAATAAACATGTTCTACTTACCTCCTCTGTGCAGTGCATTTGCATAAAGCAGCCCCGATCCTCCTCTTCTCGGGTCCCTCTTCAGCTTTCCTGGCCCCTCCCTGTTGAGTCCCCCCTCCCCCCCACAGCAAGCAGCTTTTCTATAGGGGCAACGGAGCCGCACCAGAGCTGCGATTCAACCTCCACCCCCTGTCTTGATTGGCCTTTTAAGGTGCACTTTAAAGGAAGACTCTCCATAGAGAAATAGAGGCTGCCATTACTGACTTCCTTCTGAAAATGTTGGCTACTTGATTGTCTGGCTTCAGTACATTCTGGTTTACTGTTCTGAGAAAAAGCATTCGAAGAGGGAAAGTCAAGAAGAAATCCTTATGTGCATGTTTATTTTGTGTATGTGCAGTGACACTTTGCTCATTTACACTTGTGGTAGCCCTCTGAAAAGTGAATTGTAGTAGATTACTTTTCATAGGGTCTTTGGCAGACCTGTCCACACCAGTGATTGCAAAACAGCCTGATTTTATTTATTAATTTATTAATTAATTTATTTATTTATTTCCAGTTGGTTTTGGTATACACAAGCAGTTGAACAGCGTTTTTACTGCGCCCCTCTACAGATGCTTTGGGGGGCGCAGTAAAAACGCAGTTTAACTGCTTGTGTATACCAAAACCACTCGCCTCCCCACCACGTCCCACAACCACTTTACGTATAGGCCTTAGGTTTTCTCTTTTTAGCAAAAAGTGCAAAGTAATTCATAGCAAGAATACTGTAGGTCTGATGTAGCTTCTGTTTTACTACCCCCCCCCCCCTTTTTTTTTTTTTTCCCTTTGCTTAAAGTCTGTTGTGGCCACTGATTTCAGTATATGTTCTATTTTAGTTCATAAATAATCGGTCTTGTGTTAACCGAGAGTTCAGCCACGTGTATGATAACCTGTAATGATACACATACCACCCTACCCATAAGTCGTACACAGGCATCTATGTCCCTTTTTTAGCAACAGGGAGTCTTTGTGCTCGCTGCCACCCCTCCCATAACCCTTCTGTCTGTTTCCCAAACGTCACCGACCCCTTCGCTGCCGGAATGCTGCTGACGGAATGCTGTCACTTAGGGGAGTTGGATTAAAGTCGTTTGGCACGGATGCTCCGGTGGGCTTATGTGTCCTGAATCAAACAGGGTTTTACCCTACTTGGAAATGCCAATGCGTTTTGTAATGGTCAGTGATCACGGTGAATGGCGCTGTATAGATTTCGAGTTCTTTTGTGGCTTGTATCTCATGCCCTTGGATGTGTCCCTATGGGATACGCTGTCTGCTGCATATTGATTATCTTCTGCAGATTCTTTTACCTGCAGATGGGACAGTAAGTGATACAGTTCTTCTCAGGGAGTGCTGATTCCTATCCTTTCATTTCTGAACCTTCTGTAAAGAATCTATTAAAGGCAAATTACTCAATGTTCTTTTTAAACACATAAGAGGTTCTCTCCGCAATACCGCAGTGTAATAGATTAGTTAATGAAGGCATAAATCGGCATTGGCAATGTCTCCTGTGGGCAGAGGTAATACAATCCAGAGTTTGGCAGATGTGCAGAGCAACGGTGTAATATTGGATGATTACTATTATAATTATTTTTATTATTATTATTATACAGAATTTATATAGTGCCAATAGTTTGTGCAGCACCTTTACATTATAAAGGGAGACGATACAGCAATTAATTATACTATACAAGAGGGTTAGGAGGGCCCTGCTTCTGGGAGCTTACAATCTAATAGGGAGGGGTAGTTGGCAGAACTTTGCAGGAAAGAATGGGGCTTAAAGGCCAAGTTCTTTCGAAAAAATAATAAATTACCATATTTTTGCAGGTAACATTTTTAATTATTATTATTATTATTATTCATTTTTTTTCCCCCCTGGAGCCTGCAAAGTATTGCACCCACTATCAGCAGATCGAGGGTGCAATATCGGGCTCCTGCACAGTCTTCTAGCTTTGTGCCTGTATCCTCCTAGGGCTTTCTGTTACAAAGCTAGAGGAGGAATGCATGAACTAGGTGCGTGCGCTTGCAGCCCATTCAGGCTGGAGTCACACCTGAGCGTTTTCAGCTCATAAAACACCTGAAAAACGGCCAACAAGCAAAATCCCATTTATTTCAATGGCACCTGTTCACATCTCAGCGTTTTGTCACCTGAAGCAAAACGCCTTAAGCTCAAAAAAGAACATGAGCTTCTTTGGAGCAGATTACAGGCGTTTTTCTGCTTTTTTTTTTTTTTACAAAAGCGCAGCAAAAATGTGACTTTGAAACGCTCAGGTGTGAATGCAGCCTCAAACTTAAAGTGCTTCTCCTACAGTTTTTTATTCTCAGCTCTTCTTGAATGATGAGGCTGTGTGAGTGGATCCCTGCAGTTTTCAAAAAGTGACAGCAGGTACGGGGAGAAGATCCCCCTGCCTGCTGTCGCAGAGAGGGGAGCTCTGGCAGTGGAAGGCAGGTGCATAGAGTTATGCTCCATGCTAAATATGAATGTAACATGCTGCTGAAGGTCAAATTCTCCTTTTTTAAAGTGTACCTAAACACAGTTGACCAATCAAATCAATAGATGACCATATTGGCCAAAAGGCCCCGCCCCCTCTGGCGCTACGGGGAAGCCATAGGGATGTCCCCGTGTATCAGAGGGGGGCAGGGTCACCCGGGGACCTCAGTGTGGCCCCGCCCTCAGCTATAAAAGAACTGTCACCTGAGGGGACAGTCATTACAGCGGGTGCCTCCTAAAGAGGCGGAACGGTGGCGGCGTGGGTTTTTTTTTTTTTTTTTTTTTGGTCTGTCGGCGGAGCAAGAGAAGAAGAAGAAGACGACTTTGTGGGACTTTTTTATTTTTTAGGGAAGGACTTGTCCCAAGCCGTGTCATGTCATTTTTACCATTTTTCACACTTTTTTTTGTGAAATGGTAGGGGTACATTTGTACCCCATTACCATTTCACACAGGGGGGAGGCCGGGATCTGGGGTCCCCTTGTTAAAGGGGGCTTCCAGATTCCGATAAGCACCCCGCCCACAGACCCCCACAACCACCGGGCAAGGGTTGTGCGGATGAGCCCTTTGTCCCCATCAACATGGACAAGGTGCTTTGGGGGGCTACTCCAAAGCACCCTTCCCATGTTGAGGGCATGTGGCCTGGTACAGTTCAGAAGGGGGCTGCTCTCTCGCCCCCCCCTCCTCTTTTCCTGCGGCCTGCCAGGTTGCGTGCTCGAATAAGGGTCTGGTATGGATTTTTGGGGGGACCCCCACGCCATTTTTAAAAAAAAATTTTGTCGCTGAGTTCCCCTTAAAATCCATACCAGACCTGAAGGGCCTGGTATGGAATTTGGGGGGACCCCCCACACTATTTATTTATTTTTTTTGGTTCGGGCTTCCCCTTAATAATCATACCAGGTCTGGTAATGGACTGTGGGGGAATCCCATGCTGGTTTTTTTTTCAATTACTTTTATGTGTATTGCCGGGACCGACAATTCATCATCGCCGTGAGTACTTTTAAATTACTTTTTTTCCTTTTTAGAAATGTAATTTTGTGAAGGGACTGTTGTAAACACGGGAAGCATGCGCCACTTTACAGGCATACTATAGACACCCCCCCAGGTACGAAATTTAAAGGAATATTTCACTTCTATTGTTTCACTTTAAGCATTATTAAAATCACTGCTCCCAAAAAAAACGGCGGTTTTTAAAACTTTTTTTTGCATTGATACCTGTCCCCTGTGACAGGACCCGGGTCCCCAAACCCTTTTTATGACAATAACTTACATATAAGCCTTTAAAATTAGCACTTTTGATTATTCATGTTTTGTGTCCCATAGACTTTAACGGTGTTCGAACAAATTTTTTGCCTGTTCGCATGTTCTGCTGCGAACCGAAGCGGGGGGGGGGGGGGGGGTGTTAGGGGCTCATCCCTAATAACAACATTGCTCAGCCGCTGAAACACTAAAATAAAAATAAACATTGTTTCTTTTTGAATCTCTCTGTTTCTTCATCTGCAGATCAAAGGGATGGACTGATGTTCCTCTCTTTAACCCCTTATAAACCCTTAACCTTAATAAACCCTTAATTTACTCTAATCAGCTTTAATTCTCCTCCATTTAATTATTTTCCTGCTTTTTTTTTTTTTTTCCACCTTTTATTTTATAAACGATAAACAATTAAAACTTTTTTTGTTTGCTTTGTTGGTGAATATTATTTTATTAACATATATATATTAACATATATTTTACACAGTTCTTGTTGAAAAAGCGCAAAATGAAAAAAAAAAATCTACTTCATTTGTAAATAAATTTCCAGTGCTTTGTACCATTGCTGACAGCGAAGTGAATACAAAACAGTTGCGGTAGTTCTCGGTAATTGGTATCGGCGAGTGTAAAAAAAAAAAAAATGGTATCGGTGCATCCCTAGTCTGAATGGCAGTGCTGGGCCCTTGCAGTGGTTTGGATATCTACAGGTGTCATTGAAGTCCCCCCCTCCTCTCTAACATCAGGTTTTCACTCCTTCACCAGTAATGCCGGAAGTTGGAGCTCTTCAGGCCTGTACATTGTAACTCATCATACAGACACAGGCATGAGGCTGACCCTCACACTGCATTGCAGCTCTGCTCCTCATTTCCCTGGGGTCTGTCTGGCTGGAAATCCATCAGATTGATCTAGCGGGCTCTCTGTACAAGTCCAAGGCAGGATATGAGCGTATAATGTAGCAGCCCCAGGAGGCCCAGATGACGTTTTGAGGATATCAGTAGCTGCCTCATGTCCGCCCTCCTCACGCTAGAGTTTCTCTCTTTACCATATAAGTGTGCTCTGCTGTTTTTATGTGTATTAAATAAGCACGTATAATGAAATAAGCATCGATTTTTCTGGAGTGTAAATGTAATTGATTTAAATCTAATAATAAAAGGAGGAAGTGAAGCCATCAGTCTTCCTGGCAGGGCATGGCTACTTCTTTGGTTTAGCCAGCCATGGGCCTTTGGGAGCACTGAGACTTTTGGCTTAAAATGAAGCCGGTACTGAGAAAAATCATTCCTGACATGCTCCTGGGAATGCTAGCCACCTGGCTGTTTCTGGCTTCTTTGACCTGGAACAAGCATGCAGATCAGAAAGTCAGAGTGATCTCAGAACTCTGTATACCTGTTCCTAGGCTGTGCTTCAGGGAGTACTGAAGCCACTGGAACAGCTGCCAGACAACCAGCATTTTCAAAAGGACAAGTCGGCAATGGATATCTCAATATTCTCCTACCGCAGGATTCCTTAAAAGGGAGCCCATCATCGGATCCTCAACCTCCAACAATCTTTTTTTGTTGAAGGTTGAGGACCCACCTAGCGGATCCAGCGTTTTCCCAATGCGATCCCCTTTTTTTGGTTTTGCCTCTGCTCTGTCCTGCGCCGCCATGTTCAAGTGTAAGGTCATCGGTAGGCACCAGCTTTTCGAGGTTCATCCGACTCGAACACCTTTTTTTAAGTTTACAAACAAAAATAGACCACTGTTTAAGGAGAGGAGGGGTGGATAAAGAGTGCCGAAAGGATGAAAGAGCCACTTTAAGGTGGTCATACACAGCATGATTTGGTCAGTTCCTGTTGAAATAGCTGAAGGTCGCTCTGTGGAGGACCCTGCTGGCCCCACTCCAATCAACAGTGCGCTAGCGTGACCGATTTAATTGTTAATCATGCGATTAAATAAAGCCATAAAATAGAAAAGGAGATGGTGAAAATGGTGGGTGACTTCTCACATCATGACAATGTTTGTCAGAGGAAGCTGACAAACATTGAGAGATATTGGCAGAGGTGGCCAGTGGGCGAGGTGTCCCACTCGTATTGGTCAGTGGGCGAGGTGTCCCACTCGTATTGGTGATCAGTGGGCGAGGTGTCCCACTCGTATTGGTGATCAGTGGGCGATAGGGGTGCAACAGATCGTCATCGATCCGTGATCCGATCCGCGGAGGTTGATCCGTACGGGACACCCACGATCCGCGGAGCGCTCTGTGGCCTCGGCCATAGGAAAGGCCGCGGCTTTGGCCTAGCTCCGGAGCGGCGGCTATCTTGGTACACCCGGCGGCCGTTTAGCGCGTGATCGCTCCGTTAAATGACAGCGCGATCACTTGTAACAAACCGGCGTCGGTTCCTCTCTCCCCTCTGTGTACTGATCTGTACAGTGGAGGGGAGAGATCGGATGGCAGCCCTGCCAGTACTCTGCAATGCCCTGCCAGTACTCTGCAATGCCCTGCCAGTACTCTGCAATGCCCTGCCAGTACTCTGCAATGCCCTGCCAATAGTCTGCCATACCCTGCCAATAGTCTGCCATACCCTGCCAATAGTCTGCCATACCCTGCCAATAGTCTGCCATACCCTGCCAATAGTCTGCCATACCCTGCCAATACTCTGCCAAAACACCCCCCAATACCCTGCCAATATACCCGCCAATACTCTGCCACAACCTGCCAATAGGGAGATTGTGGATATTACAGTGGGGGAGATTTTTTTTTTTTGTTCCGAAAATGATCCGCACCGTGACTCCTGATCCGAGGAACGATCCGAACCGTGAGTTTTTTGATCCGTTGCACCCCTAGTGGGCGAGGTGTCCCACTCGTATTGGTGATCAGTGGGCAAGGTGTCCCACTCGTATTGGTGATCAGTGGGCGAGCTGGGTGCCCTTATGTTAAGCCTGCATTGATCTGTATAGATCATCTGAATTAAAGCAGAGTTCCACCCACAGCTGGGCGCCCACAGTTAGAATGCCGGCACTTTGGAGAGGAGCGGGGCTTGGTGGACCGTGGGACAGGTGAGTGTCTGATTATTAAAAGTCAGCAGCTACACTTTTTAAATGGGTGGAACTCTGCTTTAAGATAATGTGACTTAGACCTTAGGGCTCCTTCACACGGACATGTCCGTGTATGGAGCCCGCTCTGCTCAGCGGGGGATCGCTCCGCTGATTCCCGCTGAGCAGGCAGAGGACCGTGTGCAGCGACGGACCTGTCAGAGCGCCTCTCTCCCCTATGGGGGATCGGATGAGTCCGCCATCATCTGATCCATCCGTTTTCGGATCGGAAAAGTAGGTTTTTCCTCCGTTACACTTTTTCGGATCGGAGCGGGTCGGATGTCAGCGGACATGTCACCGCTGACATCCGACGCTCCATAGAGGTCTATGGAGGGTCCGTTCAGGTCCGCCTAAAAAACTGACAGGCAGACCTGAACAGATCGTCGGTGTGAAAGAGGCCTAAGATGGACAAAACGTACATATTGTTCACAGACATGGGTTGTCAGTGGGATGTGCTGACATTTCTTGATTTGTATTTCTGTTTTGCATATTTTAACCAATAGTTTGTGATTTGTTTGGCATCTGTACATGATGCTGCTTGCTTTATCATCGGTGTAGATTTTTTTTACCATGACCAAGCAATACTTGATGAGTAATTTTCTGCATGAGTTGGCCTGTCTTATTCCAGAAAATATTTTAGCCTTTCGTTTTACAGACATTTTAGTTTTTTTTCCTAGTGTCTTTAGAAGACGGCTTACCATACAGTGTGCTTTTTGTGTATATGGAATATGTAAGTGTGTGTGTGTGTGTGTATGTATGTGTATATGTATGTATGTATGTATGTATGTGTATATATATGTATGTATGTGTGTGTGTGTGTGTGTGTGTATGTATGTGTGTATATATATATATATATATATATATATATATATATATATATATATATATATATATATATATATATATATATATATATATATATATATATATATATATATATATATATATATATATATATATATATTGTGTACAGTATCTCACAAAAGTGAGTATACCCCTCACATTTTTGTACATCTTTTCATGTGATAACACTGAAGAAATGACAGTTTGCTACAATGTAAAGTAGTGAGTGCACAGCTTGTATATCAGTGTAAATTTTGCTGTCCGCCGAAAAATAACTCAACACACAGTAGAGCTGCACGATTAATCGTACATAGAATCGCGATTTCGATTCACCCCCCCCGCGATCTACAGTCTGGATTATCTTGATTTTTTTTTTTAATAGCCTGAACAGGCTGATCGGAGGAGAAGCAGCCGGGAACCAGCGTTTTGAAAATGGCGGCGCCGAAGTACACAGAGCCGGTCCTCGGCTCTTTCCGGCGGCTCTTGTTTACTTTCGGCTCCACTCGTAGTCCCGAGCGGAGCTATCCGAACCTACTCGGCTCCGCTCGGGACTACGAGTGGAGCCGAAAGTAAATGAGAGCCGCCGGAAAGAGCCGAGGACCGGCTCTGTGTACTTCGGCGCCGGCGGCGCCATTTTCAAATCGCGGTCGGCGATTTTGAAGCCCTGGAAGCAAGTACAGGGGATCCAAGGCTGCACTGGGGCAAGGCTGCACTGATATGGCTGCACTGACAAGGCTTTATCTTTAAAATAAAATTATTTTTTTGAGAATCGTGAGAGAATCGTGATCTTTATTCCAAGCAAAAGAATCGTGATTCTCATTTTTCCCAGAATCGTGCAGCTCTAACACACAGCCTTTAATGTCTGAACCTCTGGCAACAAAAGTGAGTACACCCCAAATTGGGCTCAAAGTGTCTATTTTGTGTGGACACCATTTATTTTCCAGCTCTGCCTTAACCCTCTTGGGCATGGAGGTCACCAGAGCTTCACAGGTTGCCACTGGAGTCCTCTTTCACTCCTCCATGACGACATCACAGAGCTGGTGGATGTTAGAGACCTTGCGCTCCTCCACCTTCCATTTGAGGATGCCCCAAAGATGCTCAATAGGGTTTAGGTCTGGAGACTTGCTTGGCCAGTCCATCACCTTTACCCTCAGCTTCTTTATCAAGGCAGTGGTTGTCTTGGAGGTGTGTTTGGGGGCGTTATGATGTTGGAATACTGCCCTGCGGCCCAGTCTTCAAAGAAAGGGGATCATGCTCTGCTTTAGTATGTCACAGTACATGTTGGCATTCATGGTTCCCTCAATGAACTGTAGCTCTCCGGTAAGAGAGATGCCACTCTAGGAAGGGTGTCTGGAAATGTAACTATCCTCAGAACAGGAACAGCAGGTGCTGTCTAAGCATAAGTAATTGGATGAAAGGAAGATTCTGGACAGCCACACTCAACATCAAATGCCTTTATTTAAAAAAAGGAGGCAATAATCCAAAAAGTACAAGCCACAGCAAACAACGGATCATGGGAGTTGACGCGTTTCACACTTTCAAAAGTGCTTATTCATAGCTCCTTTTTTTTTAAATAAAGGCATTTTATTTTGAGTGCGGCTGTCCAGAATCTTCCCTTCATCCATGTAGCTCCCCAGTGCCGGTGTCTTGCCGAGAAACTTCCCTCGGCGGATAAGTTCCCCCCCTGTACTGTGCAGCGCCTGCGCAGTACGAACTACTGTCAGCCGCCGGAGATAGCCGAAGCTCAAACGCTTCAATCAGCTGTACACCGCGCCTGCGTCCTAGGTCCAGGTTCCTTCCCCACCATCCAAGTGGACCTAGAGGGGGGATCTAAAAGAGCCGAGCGAAGCGAGGCCGTGCCCGAAGCGTGACGAGCGAAGCGAGCCCGCGAGGGGCCCTCTTACAGGCGCCGTGTACAGCTGATTTTCAGCTATTCCGCGTCGGCTATTTCCACCGGATCCTACTGCGCAGGCGCAGTGCCTGCGCAGTAGGGGGGGGAACTTATCCACCGAGCGGAACTTTCTCGGCAGAAAACCGGCAGCACTCATGCAGCCCTAGACCATAACACTCCCACCACCATGTTTGACTGTAGGCAAGACACACTTGTCTTTGTACTCCTCACCTGGTTGCCGCCACACACGCTTGACACCCTCTGAACCAAATATGTTTATCTTGGTCTCATCAGACCACAGGACCTGGTTCCAGTAATCCATGTCCTTAGTCTGCTTGTCTTCAGCAGACTGTTTTGCGGGCTTTCTTGTGCATCATCTTTAGAAGAGGCTTCCTTCTGGGACGACAGCCATGCAGACCAATTTTATGCAGCGTGCTGCGTATGGTCTGAGCACCGACAGGCTGACACCCACCCCCCACTCGTACGTCTATTTCCCAAAGACAACCTCTGGATATGACGCTGAGCACGTGCACTCAACTTCTTTGATCGACCATGGCAAGGCCTGTTCTGAGTAGAACCTGTCCTGTTAAACTGCTGTATGGCCTTTGCCACCGTGCTGCAGCTCAGTTTCAGGGTCTTGGCATATAAGGGTTCTTAGGCTAGGCCATCTTTATGTAGAGCAACAATTCTTTTTTTTCAGATCCTCAGAGAGTTCTTTGCCATGAGGTGCCATGTTGAACTTCCAGTGACCAGTATGAGAGAGTGAGAGCGATAACACCAAATTTAACACACCTGTTCCCCATTCACACCTAAGACCTTGTAACACGAACGAGTCACATGAAAATGAAAAATGGCTAATTGGGCCCAGTTTGGACATTTTCACGTAGGGGTGTACTTTTGTTGCTGGTGGTTTAGATATTAATGGCTGTGTGTTGAGTTATTTTGAGGGGACAGCAAATTTACACTGCTATACAAGCTGTACACTCACTACTTTACATTGTAGCAAAGTGTCATTTCTTCAGTGTTACATGAAAAGATATAACTTTTTACAAAAATGTGAGGGGTGTACTCACTTTTGTGTCATAGTGTATGTGTACACACACAGACAGGATTTTGCTTCTAATCCCTTTGTAGATGGACATTTTATGGTTACCCAATCTGGTCACATTGCTATAATCTCTTTATATGGACTATAAACTGAAGGACTTATGAATAAATGGTTGTGGAACAAATAAGTTTGAGTTTCCATAATATCCTAGTGTTTTATAGACTTTTTTTTATAGTACCATACCAGTGCCGCATATCACTGCCCATAAGTGCCACCCATCATTGCCGCAAATCAGTGCCCATCAGTCAGTGCCACCTATCAGTGCCCTTCAGTCTTCATAATTATAAAAAAGATATCGTTAGTCTGTATTGTGCTTTGAAAACCGTCACTTGACATTAAAAAAAAAAAGTATTGGTATCGGCGAGTACTTGAAAAAAAGTATCGGTACTTTTACTTAAAAAAAGTGGTATCGGTGCAACGTGTGTATGTATGTATATATATGTATATATATATATATATATATATATATGTGTGTGTGTATGTATATGTATATATGTATGTATGTATATATATATATATATATATATATATATATATATATATATATATATATATATATATATATATATATATATATATATATATATATATATATATATATATATATATATATATATATATATATATATATATATATATATATAATGTGTAATCTAATAAATATTCTCTATCCACAAGTGCAGGACAGAGTGTGTGTGGTGTGTGTTTTTTTTTTTTTTTGTTTTTTTTTTTTTGTTTTTTAACCTAGCTTTACGTTCTAACAGCACTCTGAGAATATATTGCTATTAACTCTTCAGTTTGTCAGGCCTAGTTTTCACCAGCTTTGTAAATGCCTACAAAATCAAAAATCATTCATCTCCTGGAGATCAGCGCAGTCTTTCAACAGCATATAAATGGGGGGCTTTCAGTATCGCCACTCCTAGCATAGGATAGGCATTCTGCTGCAAGTGTTTTAGTGTAAGGGACACATTCAAGGGTTAGGTAGGTTTAGTGTTATTGCCATGGATTAAGGTAATAATAAACTAGTAGAATGCTCAGAAATTTTTAGGAACGTTTTTACAATTTTCCACTGGTTAATGTGGTCAAATTGACTTTAGTTTTTGACTGCAGTGATGAGAATATTCAAAGGAGCAGGATGGAAAATACTTTTCAAACAAGTTTCTAAATGTAAATGTGGTTTCTGTTCATGAAGTTCCATTGACTCTAAAACCAAATGTTAAAAGCAAGCTTTTTTTTTTTTTTATTTTTCATCATGTCATCAATTGTGTTGATGTTTTTTTCAAAAATCTAAAAATCTATGGCCAGATTTAGGGGACTGAGTTTAAGGTGGAACTTTTTTTTCATCTTTCCATCTATTAAATCTTCTGCCCTTTTTTGTTTTTTAACTTTGGATAGTAAAACATTTTTTTTTCCTGCCAGTAAATTCCTTATACAGACCACTTCCTGTTTCTTGTCTGGTCATTAGCCTAGGCTTATGACCTCATGCGCAGCTCTTTCTCACTCTTGTGAGAGTTTGCCAGGAAGGGAGGGGGGTTCAATTTTGAGGGCCAATGAGAGCTGCAGAGCTGGAGGTGTGCCTCTGTGGGTCTGTGTAAATCCAGGAAGTGAACAGGCAGCAGCTTCAGTATATATATATATATATATATATATATATATATATATATATATATATATATATATATATATATATATATATATATAATCAAAGTGGTTGGAGGGAAGCTTTAGCAAAGAGGTGGTTTGTTTTTTGTTTTTGTTTTTTTTTTTTTTTTACAAATTATGTGAGCAGAGTGCAGTTCCTCTTTAAACTGTAGGCCACATTCACGCTAGCCCTGTTTTCTCTAAATGCAGCTAAACTGACTGCACCTATACGCAAAGTATAATTTACACCATTAAATTTTATGTGTAGACGTGTCCTAGAAGCGCATATGATCGCAGATTTATCCATGCCAGTGTGAAATGAGGCTCTGTTAACATCTGTGCCCTGTGGTAATGTACGCCAAATTGTGCGTGATTTCACAGCACACAAACCCAATTTTAGTGCAGGTGCGCTGTAGTGCCATTCATTTTTTTACTAGCACCCCAACACTGCTCCTAACACACATGCGTTGCAGCGCACCACAATACATGATATCTTATTTTCATAGGTTGTGGTGCACTGCTTTATGAAAGTGTTAAGGGCTCATTTTAATACATGTAAATCCTAACTGAATGGAAATTGGGTTGCAACAGCTTTGCACATTATTTAAAAAAAAAAAAAAAAAATGCTTATTTTATTTTTATTTTTAATTTTTTTTTTTTTTTTTTTTTTTTTTTTTTTAATAAAATATTTTCACTTTTTTCACCCTTTTTTGTAGATACTCAGTGCTGCTGGTCTTCTGCAGATTGTTTTCCGCAGCCCCTTTTTATGTGTATAGAGGCAGTTATGCAGTAACAAAATGGCATTTTTTTTTTAGTTGGTTTCCTGATGGTTACAACAGTGGGTTATGTGAGAATTATATTCACACATTAAACTTTGTTTTACAAAGTATAATCGAGGGCATTTTTTTTTAGAGGGGGAGAGACACTAGTTCTGGTGACAACTTGGCATTTCCTCGCTTTTGGAGGGATTTTCTCTCCCTTCCTGTTGAGACAGGAAGTGAAGAGAAATTGCCCAATGAAACACAGATGGCAAAAGAACTGCCACGGGTTATAACCCTCCCTTACTCTATCCACAATGAGAAAACTACTTTAATGATTGGCTTTACAAATACTTGGGGCCCATTCACACCTGCATGTAGTTTTTTTCATGGGACAGTATAGGGCAGCCTGTTCACTTTAATGGGCTGCCCTACACATGGCAAATGTGTCAATGGAATCTTCCACAACTTTTTGGGCAGTGAGCTGCGTGTGTGGTTTTTTTTTTTTTTTTTTTTCCTCCTGCACGACAAAACGTATTTATGTAAATGGGGCCTTAGTGTTGGATTTAGTGTGACGTGCTAGGATTGGCTTGCAGGGTAGGCGCCACATTAGAGTTTGGTGTTGGGTTAATGGGAGGGCTGAGACTGTGTTAAATGGGAGGGGGGGGGAGTTAATTTTTTGTGGTGGTCTTTCACTATACTTGCAGTATATCTAAAGCAGAGGTTGTTAAAGTGGAGGGCCACCCGGAAAAAAAAAAAAATTCACCAAAAAATCCTAAAAAAAAAAAAATTAAACTTGCCTGAACCCTTGTTGCTAGACAGTCTTCCTAATCTGCCTCTTCCTATTCCGCGGTGTGTTCTGCTCCTAGCTGAGTGGCCCCGTTGCCTTCTGGGAACTGTGTGTGTTCCCAGAAAAACCACGGGGCCATTCACAGATCGCCACGCCGCTTGCGCGTGCTCAGTAGGAAACTGGCAGTGAAGCCGCAAGGCTCCACTGCCTGTTTCCCTTATTTAGGATGGCGGTGCTGGGACCCGAGAGCCGAGGGACGGGTCGGCCTCGGGCGGCCGACATCGCGGGCACCCAGGACAGGTAAGTACTTATTTAAAGTCAGCAGCTACAGTGTTTGTAGCTGCTGACTTTTACTTTTTTTTTTTTTCAGTAACAGGATCCCGCTTTATGCTTTAAATGCGGCCTCTAACATCACCAAAGGGCCCCATATAATGTCCAATATACTGTATTTATTGGCGTATAACACGTACCTTTTCACCCTGAAATTCGGGTGCAAATAGCGCGTGCGTGTTATACACTGATACTTCAATTTTAGCGGCCTCGGAGGGGACAGGGAGGGGGGCGGAACGAGCGCCGTCAGATTACATACAGTGAGAATCTCCTGTTTACTTGGCCTCTGTAATAGGAAGTCCCGTCTCCTGGGCCGCCATTGGACCACTCTTCTGTCTATCATAGGAGATTCTCACTGTATGTAATCTGTCGGCGCTCATCCTGCCCCCTTCCCTGTCCCCTCTAGGCTGCAGATGGGCTTCAATCAGGCTGCACTGATGGCAATGGTGAGGCTGCTGCATTGATGGCAATGGTGAGGCTGCTGCATTGATGGCAATGGTGAGGCTGCTGCATTGATGGCGACGGTGAGGCTGCTGCATTGATGGCGACGGTGAGGCTGCTGCATTGATGGCAGTGGTGAGGCTGCTGCATTGATGGCAGTGGTGAGGCTGCTGCATTGATGGCAGTGGTGAGGCTGCTGCATTGATGAGGCTGCTGCATTGATGGCACTGGTGAGGCTTCTGCATTGATGGCACTGGTGAGGCTGCTGATGGGCACTGACCCTCATTTTGCTTAAAAGTTCCTTTATTTAAAATTTTACGTTTTTTTTTTTTTTTTTTTTCCCCAGAAACTCTCCTCTTAAAATGAATGTTATATGCCGATAAATACGTTATGTAATGCTTGAGAGGACTGTCAAAAGCTGCAGACCTAATAGAGGTAATGAGGGTCAGACAGTGTGAACATGCTACATATTTGGCTGGGGATATGCTACAGAAGACCATATGAAACTGGGAAGATGTTACATGAGGCTAGTAAAGATCAATGCAGTTACCCAGGTACATTTTCACATCTACTGTGAAGGAACCTTTCCGTATTTGGAGATTAAAGGAGAAGTCCAGCCTGAGCTTTTTAGGCTGGGCTTCTCTTCTGGGTTGCAGGAGTGCAATTTGTTTTTTATTTTTTTACATATTCAGTTAGGCGTGAGCAATTCTTACTGCCCGACGCCCTGGACATGCAGTTCTTTGCACTGGGCAGCTGATTTAAAAAAACTGGCTCCTAACTTTTTCAGCTTGCTCTTAGATTCTAAGCAAATTTGTCAATCCCTGGCTTCAAACATCAATCGTGTTCTCGCCAAGATCAGGTATCTGGGGCTAATCTGTCCATATCTTTTGAAATTCATTTATAGCTCCTCTATGCTGATAAGTCAACTGTTCCAATTTCATATTTACATCTAACTGTCAATCGTTCCCTCACTGTCGCTTGCACAAAAGTGGATTTCACTGCATCCAATCAATTTCTTGGCAAGGTACAATGCTTTAAGCCGCAATCTCACATTTGGCTTGATTTTCTGAATGTTTTAGATGCCCTAGTATGCATGTATATGGATTGTAAACCATGTTTGCTTTGAAGATACCGTTAATATATATAATTACATCTTTTCACTATCTTACTAATTTGGGGCATCTCCAAATTAGATAAATGGAGCCTGGCTACATATAGTACAAGTAGGACCAGCTGTATAAAGTGAATAGGGAGGGGGTCCAAGAGGGGTCCAGAGACCATTAAGGGAGATGTAGAATCCCAAAACCCTATTGGATGAGCCCAGCACAACGCCTGTCCCAAGCTGGGACCTGCTGTCAATCCCTGCCACATCGCCGGTCATGGCACACCCCAGCCGGCTTATCTCTACAAAAAAATTTAAAAAATAAAAAAACCCGAGCAGGAGCTCTAGAAGGGTAGAGCAGAGTGGGCTGAGCTGCCAAGGGAATGACTTGAATGACTATTGTGCTTTTGCTGTGAAATTTGGGAATGAATAGCTCCATAATGCCTGCAGCTATGGGGGTCAACAATGGCTTGTTTTAAAGCTAATTTACGGCATGTTAAAAATATGTAAATGAATATCCATAATCTGGAAACGGGTTCACTTTATAGCATCAACTCAACCAGTGTTTTTTTTTTTTTTTTAAATGTAGAGATGTTTGTGGGTTATTAAGTTTCTTGGGATGGCACCAGGGAAATATGGACCCTTGGAGTCTCAAAAATATATCAAAAGCCATTGATTGAGTCTGCATTTTGCACATCATTGAGGTTAGCTTTGCCTGATTGGTTAAAAGCAGCTGAAAGTTTTGGGCCACCTATTGCTGTGAGAGAATGATGGCAAGATACACTTTTTAATGTTTGATCCTAATGTTCATGTATCTTTAAAGTGTTACTAAAGCCAAACATTTTGTTTAAAATTAAAATAACAAACCTGTTCTACTCACCTGCGCTGTGCAATGGACTTCTTCTCCTGATCCCCCAGTGGTGATCCTGGCTCATTCTCTTCTTCGTGTGTATCCATAGCAAGCCATTTGCTATGGAGGCACAGAGTGTCGGTGTGTGTGGAGCCGCACTTCATAGACTTACACAGTGGGACTTCACTTCCTCCTCACTGCAATAGTGAGTGCCCCAATCGTTGGTGTCAGTGGGAGGAATATTGCCCCATCATTGGTGTCAGTGGGAGGAATAGTGCCCCAATCGGTGTCAGTGGGAGGAATAGTGAGTGCCCCAATCATTGGTGTCAGTGGGAGGAATAGTGCCCCAATCATTGGTGTCAGTGGGAGGAATAGTGCCCCAATCGTTGGTGTCAGTGGGAGGAATAGTGCCCCATCATTGGTGTCAGTGGGAGGAATAGTGCCCCAACATTGGTGTCAGTGGGAGGAATAGTGCCCCAACATTGGTGTCAGTGGGAGGAATAGTGCCCCAACATTGGTGTCAGTGGGAGGAATAGTGCCCCAATCATTGGTGTCAGTGGGAGGAATATTGCCCCATCATTGGTGTCAGTGGGAGGAATAGTGAGTGCCCCAATCATTGGTGTCAGTGGGAGGAATAGTGCCCCAATCGTTGGTATCAGTGGGAGGAATAGTGCCCCAATCGTTGGTGTCAGTGGGAGGAATAGTGCCCCATCATCGGTGTCAGTGGGAGGAATAGTGCCCCATCATTGGTGTCAGTGGGAGGAATAGTGCCCCATCATTGGTGTCAGTGGGAGGAATAGTGCCCCATCATTGGTGTCAGTGGGAGGAATAGTGCCCCATCATTGGTGTCAGTGGGAGGAATTGTGCCCCAATCATTGGTGTCAGTGGGAGGAATAGTGAGTGCCCCAATCATTGGTATCAGTGGGAGGAATATTGCCCCATCATTGGTGTTAGTGGGAGGAATAGTACCCCAATCATTGGTGTCAGTGGGAGGAATGGTACCCCAATCATTGGTGTTAGTGGGAGGAATAGTACCCCAATCATTGGTGTTAGTGGGAGGAATAGTACCCCAATCATTGGTGTCAGTGGGAGGAATAGTACCCCAATCATTGGTGTCAGTGGGAGGAATAGTACCCCAATCATTGGTGTCAGTGGGAGGAATAGTACCCCAATCATTGGTGTCAGTGGGAGGAATAGTACCCCAATCATTGGTGTCAGTGGGAGGAATAGTGTCTTATATCATTTGAAGGAATAGTGCCTGGGATAAAAGCTAGCAAAGAGCTGCAGTTTGGAGACCACTGCTCAGTGCTGGGACACTTCTTCTGGGACAGCTGTCTGTGTTGGGAATTCCCCTCATTTAAGATCTCCTGTAACATCCTTTTGTGCCCCTGGGACAGGAGGTGAAAAGAAATTTCCTCAATGGAACACATAAAGCAATGAATTACATGTCAGGGGGATCTAATCCTTCGCTACACTACACAAAACTAAAGAAAACTGTTTTGAGTATATATACTTTAACCACTTTAGCTCCAGAAGATTTACCCCCCCCCCCTTTCATGGCCAGGCCATTTTTTGTGATGCAGCACTGCGTTACTTTAACTGACAGTTGCGTGGTCTTACACAAATAAAATTGATGTCCTTTTGATCGCACAAATAGCTTTCTTTTGGAGGTATTTAATCACCTCTGCGGTCTTTTCCTTTTTTTATTTTTTTTGTTTTTTTTTTTTTTGTTCACACTATAAACACTAAAAAAACTATTTTTTACATCCTCCTATGAAACATATCCAGTTAATAAAATGTAAATAAATCAAATTTCTTCATCAATTTAGGCCAATATGTATTCTGCTACATATTTTTGGTTTAAAAAAATCCCAATAAGTGTATATTGATTGGTTTGTGCAAAAGTTATAGCGTCTACAAACGATGGGATATTGTTATGGATTTTTTTTTTTTTTTTTTTTTTTTACTAGTAATGGCTCTGATCAGCGACTTCTAGCAGGACTGCGACGTTTTGGCGGACAAATTGTGACACTTTTGATAATTTTTTGGGGACCATTGACACCAATACAGTGATTAGTGCTAAAAAAAATGCACGATCACTGTACTAATGACACTGTCAGGGAAGGGGTTAACATCAGGGGCAATCAAAGGGTTAAATGTGTGCCTAGGGAGTGCTTTCTAACTGTGTGGAAGATGGTTCACCTGTGGGAAGACTGAGATGCTTAGAAACACCGGATCTGTTTTCCCTACTAACAGAATGGCGATCGGCCTTGTTTACATAGGTAGATCTCCGTTCTGCTTTTGTCGGGAACGATCAGCGGGTCCCGGCGGACATTGGGTCCACTGAACAGGCTGATTGGTCGTAAGCAGACCCGAAAGTGCAGAATCGCATACCTGTACGTGATTGTGCGCAAAGGAGCCACCACCCCGCAGTAAATGTACATGGGGCAGTCGGCAACAGGTTAAACTTGAAAAGATATTTAGGGCTGCAGCTAACGATTATTTTCATAAACGATTTAGTTGGCTAATTTATTGTTTGATCGGTTAATAACCTTAAAAATAAGTGTAGTGTATAATTTAATTAATATGCAAAGTTTAAAAAAAGGCAATTCTTAAAGGCTATTCTTAAATATCTCTATGCAGTGGTAAATATAAATGACCAACTATATGGTTAGGGAGCAAAATCTCTAATCCACTCTGAGAATAACCGACAGAAGAGATATAATGTATATACTATTAGAGGATATATACTGTATATACTATTAACCACTTGAGGACCAGCCTCATTTTGGATTTTAGGTGTTTACGTGTTTAAAACAGTTTTTTTTTGCTAGAAAATTACTTAGAACCCCCAAACATTATATGTGGTTTTTCTTCTAACACCCTAGGGAATAAAATGGCGGCCGTTGCAATACTTTTTTTTTATTTTTTTATTGCACCGTATTTGCGCAGCGGTCTTATAAGCGCACTTTTTTGAATAAAAAAATATGACAACCGTAAAGTTAGCCCATTTTTTTTTTATATTGTGAAATATAATGTTATGCCAAGTAAATTGATACCCAACATGTCACGCTTCAAAATTGCGCCCGCTCGTGGAATGGCGTCAAACTTTTACCCTCAAAAATCTCTCTATAGGCGACGTTTAAAAAATTCTACAGGTTGCATGTTTTTGCGTTACAGAGGAGGTCTAGGGCTAGAATTATTGCTCTCGCTCTACCGGTCGTGGCGATACTTCACATGTGTGGTTTGACCACCGTTTTCATATGCGGGCGCTACTCGCGTATGCGTTCGCTTCTGCGCGTGAGCTCGTCGGGACGGGGGGGGGGTTTAAAAAAAAAAATTTTTATTTTTATTTATTTTGCATCATTTTATTTATTTTTACACTGTTTAAAAAAAAAAAATTGTGTCACTTTTATTCCTATTACAAGGAATGTAAACATCCCTTGTAAAAGAAAAAAGCATGACCGGTCCTCTTAAATATGAGATCTGGGGTCAAAAAGACTTCAGATCTCATATTTACACTAAAGTGCAATAAAAAAAAAAAAATGACATTGAAAAAAAATATGCCTTTAAGAGGCGTGGGCCCAGCAGTGTCATGGAGACGAGTGGGCTCCATCTTAGCCTCACTCGTCTCCAGGCACAGCACTGAGAAGGATGCGATCGCCTCCGCCGCTACCGACGGCTCCGGTAAGCGGCGGAGGGCACTGGATTGCTGCGGGAGGGGGGGTTCCCTCTCCCGCCACCGATAAAAGTGATCTTGCGGCGAAGGGACCACTTTTATCAGAAAGCCGACCGCCGCACGAAAACGGGGATATCGGGGTTATAGCAGCTAGCTGCTGCCACAACAACGATATCCGCCAGCAAAGTTTGGACGTACATCAGCGTGCGGCGGTCCGGAAGTGGTTAAACTTGAAAAGATATTTAGGGCTGCGGTTAATAACCTTTTAAAAATAAGTGTGGTGTATAATTTATTATGTAAAGTTTAAAAAAAGGCTATTCTTAAATATCTCTATGCAGTGGTAAATATAAATAACAAACTATATGTTTAGGGAGCAAAATCTCTAATCCACTCTGAGAATAACAGGCAGAAGAGATATACTGTATATACTATTAGAGGATATATAATGTATATACTATTAAAGGATAAATCTGGTAAATATCATCATAATCGGAGATGAAATTTTTTTTATTTAAAAAAACAAAACAAAAAACAATGTCTTCCTTCAAAAAAAATGTAATTTTAAGAACGTTCATTCAATTTTCTAATCGTTTGTGGGGTCAAATCGACGTTCATTTTCAACCACAGTGATGTGAAAATTTGCAAGTAGAAAAATTCTTGGACAAAGGAATTGTCAGTGTATTTTGGTTTTCGTTCAGAAATTACATTCATTTTAAAAACAGAATGTTAAAAACAAGTGAAAATTTCAAACAACATTCTTTCATTCATCGAATGTACAAAGATTTTTCGTCTGAATATTCTCGTCTGAAAATTGATCCATGTGGCCAGCATAAGGCCCGGTGCACACCTAATGCAGTTTGCTTTTGATCTTTCTGCAGTGCTTTTTGCTGTGCGTTTTAATTTTTGCGTACGTGATTTTGCTGCGATTTGCGTTTTTTTTTGGCCAATTTGCTGTTGGGCAGATTAAAAAACACAAATTGCTGCAAAAACACATTACATGATTTTCTGCAGCTTCTCCATTGAAGTATATTAACGCTTTTGCATTTAAAAAAAAAAAAAGTCCCTGACCCTTTCCAAATACACAGCGGCTGAAAAATGCATAGATGTGAACGTGTCCCATAGGAAACCATGTAAATGAACTGTAGTGCATTTCTGCAAAAAGCACCAAAAAACACATAGATGTGAACCAGGTCTAAGACGTTTAGTAACATAATGGGGTTATAAAAACTTAAATTAAAACAGAGATTATTTGGTCTTTTTTTTTTTTTTGCTATAAAGGGCTAATTTTAGGTTTTTTTTTTTTTTTAACCTCATTATATTACTGGCTAATCGATTAATTTCATAATCGTTTAGTTGTCGATTATTTCAGTTGTTTCAGCCCTAAAGATATTTTTTGTGTAAGTCTCCATTCACACTTGTCCCACAACTATGATGTGCAACTTGAATGTGACTTGTCCCTCTGCAAAAGTTGGAGCCACTGTTGCATTGTATGACATTCAGGTACGACTTTCATGCAACTTTTTGAGGGATAACATTGAAGTCTTTGGCCCTCAAGTTGAAAGTCGGACCAAAGTAGTGCATGAACCACTCTAAAGTCGCACATATATATATATGAATACTTATCATTGGAAAACATGGGGTACGAATTGTCATGCAACTTTGATGTCCAAAGTCACATGACAAGTCGCACAAGTGTAAAAGATTTTCTTAGATCAGCTTTGCCAGAAAGCTCAATTTGTAAAACTGAAATTTGTTTGTCAAATGATCCTTTTTTTGTAATTCTATTTTTTGCACTGTGTTTTGATGTTTCGCATCGTGTTGAGATAACCATAAGATGCCATACCCGAGCACATTTCCTGCCCTTGAAGTGCTTGTTTGATGTTGGCTGGTAGTGTTGCATGTAATTATAATAAATGTACTCTTCTTTTTTTTTTTTTTTTTTTTTTTTTTTTTCCTTTTTTCCTTTTTTCTTTTTTTTTTTTGTCAGAGAAAATAATTTCTGCTTCTAGGAAGATGGTGTCGTGAGAAAGTAATGTCTGTAATAAAGATGTTTAGCAAGTCTGGCATTCACTGTCTCATGCAGATGAGTGGCCTAAATCATCGTTTTCAGTGTTTGGAACGTCTGCAAAAGGAATGTTTGGTAGCAATGGCAGCCCTGTGAAATGTCAGTGATATTTTGAGCGAAAGTTTGTGTGGCCTTGTTCTTTTTGTTTTGCTTGGCAGCTCCTTTGCAGTACGGCAGCATACATTTTTCTTCCTAATTTTAGTTTAAAGACACTGGCTGTATGGAGCTTCTTCTTTGTTTTTGCTGGCATCTAAAATGGTATTTGGGCTTCGTAGGTGCCAGTCTATGCTGGTATTGTCTTTCTAAAAATATTTTTCTTAATGTTAAGCTAATTCAGTGAGTACAAAAACAATGGCAGCCTATATAACTTAAAGTGCAAGTAAACTCCCATGGACGATTGTTACCTATAGGTAAGCCTAATATATTACCTATAGGTACAGTAAATGCCGTATTTATCGCCGTATAACACGCACCTTGATTTTAAGAGGGAAGTTTCAGGAAAAAAAACTTAAATTTTAAATAAAGAATTTTGAAGCAAAATAAGGGTCAGTGCCCATCTACAGCCTTGCCCATCATTGGAACCTGAACAGTGCCCATCTGCAGCCTTGCCAATCATTGCTGCCTAATCAGTTCCTATCTGCAGCCTTGCCCATCATTACAGCCTTGCCCATAATTGCAGCCTGATCCGTGCCCATCTGCAGCCTTGCCCATCATTGCAACCTGAACAGTGCCTATCTGCAGCCTTGCCAATCATTGCTGCCTAATCAGTTCCTATCTGCAGCCTTGCTCATCATTACAGCCTTGCCCATAATTGCAGCCTGATCAGTGCCCAGCTACAGCCTTGCCCATAATTGCAGCCTGATCAGTGCCCATCTGCAGCCTTGCCCATAATTGCAGCCTGATCAGTGCCCATCTGCAGCCTTGCCCATCATTGCAGCCTGATCAGTGCCCATCTGCAGCCTTGCCCATCATTGCAGCCTGATCAGTGCCCATCTGCAGCCTTGCCCATCATTGCAGCCTGATCAGTGCCCATCTGCAGCCTTGCCCATCATTGCAGCCTAATCCGTGCCCATCTGCAGCCTTGCCCATCATTGCAGCCTAATCCCTGCCCATCTGCAGCCTTGCCCATCATTGCAGCCTAATCGGTGCCCATCTGCAGCCTTGTCTATGCTGGGATAGACAGAGCTGGATCTCCTGTGTACCCGGCTCTGCTCGCAGTCACGCCCAGTCCCGCCCCTTGGCTCGACTCCTATGATGGACATAACAGCGGTCCAATGCCGGGATATCAACACTAGAAGCCGTCCAGGGGGCGGGACTGGGCGTGACTGCGTGCCGAGCAGAGCCGAGAACACAGGAGATTGTGGCTCTGTGTTTTGGTGGCGCTCGTTCCCTCCTTCCCCCTCCGAGGCAGCCTATATCAACGTAAAAAGTGCGTGTTATACACCGATAATTATGGCTCTTCCTTTTGCACCGTTTACTTGTGAAGCCGTCGGTGACGTCATCGGTGAATGCATGCCCTGTGCCATGAACAGTGGCTCCCGCATGCATGTGACGTCATGGCAGCTCGTCCAATGAAAAGACCGGAGCCCGCCAACCCGGAAGGAAGACCGGGTGAAGATAGAAGCCCTGTCAGCGGTGACAGCGTGTTGCTGGACGGCTTAGTTTTAAGGTAAGTTTTGCATAACGTATAATGCATACTAGCTCATTATAACGTTGCCTTGCAGGTTTAATAAAAAAAAATCGTAGTTTACTACCGCTTTAACAGTTCACGTTCTAAAGTGGTTAGAAAGGTAGAAGGATTTTTACTTTCTATGCAGTAAATGGGCTGTAAAGTCAGAAGGTTTTTTATCCTAATGCATTCCATGCATACCTTCTGTGTACAGAAGCCGCCCCAGCACCCCTAATGCTTACCTGAGCCCTATCTCTCTCTGGCGATGTCCATGAGTGCCTCAGCTGTCCGGGACTCTCCTCCTGATTGGCTGAGACACAGCAGCGGTGCCATTGGCTTCTGCTGTTGTCAAAGTCAGTAAACCAATCAGGAGAGAGAGGGGGCCGAACCGGGGCTCCATGTCTGAATGGACATACAGAGCTGTGACTTGGTTCTGGTGCCCCCATAGCAAGCTGCTTGCTGTGGGGGCACTCGATAGGAGAGGTCTCCATGCACGGGTGGGAGACCCGAGAAGAGGAGGATCGGGGCTACTCTGTGTAATACCACTGTACAGAGCAGGTATGTATAACATGTTGATTAAAAATAAAAAAATAAAAATATGCCTATAGAATCACTTTAATGCATTTTTTGTGGGTTTTTGGCTCACTTTGGACAGTTGGTTTTTATGCATTTTACATTTTTTGCTTTGGCAAATGGCCAGCAATGTCGCCTATGATATCATTAGACGTCCTCTTCTTTCGAGTTGCGTTTCCCTCTGCCTTCCTGTGTAGTTGTGCTATTTCACGTCCGCTATGCCAATGTATATGGCATTGGTCACAGCTACTGCCATAATGTTGATGGAAGAAAAGGTGGAGAAGAGAAAGTGAAGATACAGGGCCCTTCCATTGGTGGTCATCATACAGTGATTGGCCTTTCTCTGGCCAGATGGCTTTGACATCCATCATTCTGTGGCCTTGTCGCTCTATCTCCTGTGTATAAAGTAGAAGTTGCTAGGAGAGAAGCACTGTTATATAGTGTTTTTGGTTTGATTCCAATTCAAAGTTGATGGGGCGAAAAACTACAAATGATGGTATGGAATATGTGGTGGTGTGTGATTTTTTTATTTTTATTTTTTGTGTCAAGGGAGTCTTATGATGGGACTCCCCTGTCAGACATCATAGCTTGATTGTGCACCTCTCTGCAGATTATGTACAGCCTAAATTTTTTTTTTTCTATATTTTTTGCATAGAAAGGGGAAGGGCTATAACCCCTGGTAAATTTGTAATGATGTTTGCATTTCCTCTGGGGAAATTCTACCTCCCTATTGCTGTTGATGACCACTGATACAGAAAACGTTGGTAAATCCCAGAATTTTGAATTGTCACAGGAACCAGATTTGAGGAGAGAACGTTCAATGTCGAAACCTGTACTAATGACATCTGTCAAAAACAGGATGTCTAGTGGCTTTGGAAAGATCTTCTTTTGCTTCCTGGTGGGCTTGTGGAACAGGAATTGAAAGGAAATCTCAGTAAAGGGACATAAAGAGCAAAAAAAAAAAACCAAAACCTGACCGTGGCTTAACCAGTTCCTACCCTATACAAAAATAAAGGAAAAACGTTTTTAGGTTTTACATTACTTTAAAGTGGAAAGAGGCTACACAACACTACTTCTGAGTAGCTTGTATTCTCCCCACAGACTTACTGCAAAATAACCATCTAACTGTTTTTTGTGGTCACTACTCCATCCCCTTACCTTTTACTCTGTTGGCTGACCATGCCCATGAGCTATGGATGGTGGCGGGTGATGTCACTCCACTCTATAGGATTCTGCACCATTGTCAGCTGGCAGAGCCACATGGACCAGCCAGAGCTTTGTGGTCATGTGACCGCATAGACACATTTAGAATAAATGTATTTAGATGGTGATTGAGTAGAAAACATCTGCAGAAGATATTAGAGAAGCAACATTTTAGGCATATTGTTGTGTATCCTCTCCTTCCACTTTAAGCCAGCCAACCCAGATCAATATTGGACCGTTTGGCCCCTTTCACACTGGTGGCGTCCACCAGCAGATCCACTTGCTCAGTGGGGGGATCTCTCTTCTGATCCCTGCTGAGCAGGAGCATGACAGGTCTGTGTCCGTTCCGCTGATGCAGAGCGGACCCAGCCGCTTTTGTCTATGGGCAGTCGGATGGAAACAGACCGCCTGTCAGTTTTTCTATCCAACTGTCATCTGATCCGCCAGACGGATGTGGAATGGATCCCCCATCTGTCTGTTTTTAGCGGATAGGATTGGACGTTGACAGGTTGGCCGTTGACATCTGCCGCACCATAGAGGGCAATGAATGGTCCAATCTGGTCCACCTAAAAAACGGACAGGAGGACCGGATCCATCCACCTGTGTAAAAGGGGTCTTGGGGAGCAACAGCAAACTGATGTGGTAAGTCCTGTGCTTTTTGTTTTTGTAAGCATGGTATAGAATTGTGCGATAGAACAGAGTGAGGTTGTCTCAGTGTGTTGACCTTGCCTTACTCAATTTGGATCTTGCTTGGATTACAGGTGGTTGATATCCATGAAGCTAGTTTCATAGTTTGTAAGACTGAATAAAAACCCCAGTCCTTCCAGTTCAACGTGTGTGTCAATACCATTACTCATCTCTGTATATTGCATTCATTAAGATGCCCATCGAAGGCCTCGCGCGCACAGGACATTTTTTTAAAATTTTTTGGACAGCTTAAAAATGCCTATGTTATTCTGTGTGTCCATGCACACGTGGCATAGGCGTTTTCAAGCTATTACAAAAAAAAAAAAAAAAAAGCTAGGGCGTTCTGGAGCAGCAGCATTACAGGTGTAAAAATGCCTGACACTGCTAAATGCGGCTAAATGCGCGTAAACCCTGTATACGGCGTTAAGCCGCATCAAGCATTTTTAAGCTGTAGTAATTGGATTTTAGAACGGAAAACAGAAGAGGGCAGAGAAATGCTGCTAAACGTGCAGTGAAGCGGAGTTCCGGTGAAAACATTTATTACATTTTTTTTTTTTTCATTGATCCTAGCATTATTACAAATTAAATACAAAAACGATTATACAATGATCATGATTGATTTAGCTGAAATATAAATTTCTGCCTCCGTTTGTGGCCGTTGCCGTCATGATTGTGGGCATGTGAAGCTCAATCGAGATCTCTTCCTGGATTCGTTTTGGAGAGGTGCATACCGGCTAACCAGCATGCACATCTCGCACGTGCGCGATTCACTGGCCATAGCGCCGATTGTTTCTAAAGTTGCCATAACAACGGGCGGCGATGGAGTAAGGTCCCGCCCCGTTGTTATGGCAGCATCGCAGTACTGCCCACAAATTCCTGGGAAATGATGACACATCACTTCCCAGGAGCACAAGTGAGGGAGGAAGTGACGAGGAGCTCCGCGGACCAGGAAGTGGCAGATTAGGAGGACTACATAGCAACAGGGCGATTCTGGTAAGTATTAAAAAAAAAAAAAAATTTCTCCAAATTTTTTTTTTTTAGGTTTAGAGGAGTCAGATTCTGAAAAAAAAAATTTCAGGGTGGAACTCCGCTTTAACACCAATGCAAAATGCTTCTAAAAATCTGTTTTTTTTTTCCTGGTGTCGGTACTGGCTTTGCAGCTCGTGTTTTTTTTTTTATTTTTTTATTACTACTATTTATTTTTTATGGCCTGTGTTTGAGGCTTATGAGTTTTTTTGAAATGATCAACACTTGCTGACACTACTGATTGTGGAAGGGAGTTCCACGTCCTTGCCGATCGAAAGAACCCCCTACGACATTTTAAGGTTGAACCGATTCTCCTCCAATTTCATTGAGTGTCTTAGGCCCCTTTCACACGAGGCGGACTCCGTTTCTACGGAGCCCGCCTCGGTCCGCCAGCTCAGCGGGAGATCTCTCAGTTGATCTCCGCTGAGCCGGCGGATGACAGGTCCCTCTCTGCTCACTGAGCGGGGAGGGGCTTGTCAGGCGCCGCTGCCGCCTATGGAAGGATCGGACGAAAACGGACAGCATGTCCGTTTTCGTCAGATCTCATCCGATCCGCCAGCGACGGACCTGGACGTAGAGCCATTCGTCTGCTTTTAGCGGATCGAACGGGGTCGGATGTCAACGGACATGTCTCCGCTGACATCCGACGCTCCATAGGCTAACATGGATCGCCGGTTCAGGTCCGCCGTCAAAACTGACAGGCGGACCTGAACGGTCCGATCGTGTGACAGGGGCCTTAAGCTCCCTGAAACTGAATATTTTGAAGGGTAAAACAAATTTTTTTTTTTTTAAATTTGCCTTGGGTTCAGAATAACCTCTTAAGTGATGTAGTTGCCAACCTTGTGTTTAAAGCTGTGGTTTAGGGATACAGTATTAGGCAGTGCTAGTAACGTGATCTCCTAGAAGTAGTGGAGCAGCTGGAGGATGACATGCTGCTGTACCATCCTGACACAGGAAGAGAGAGGGAGGAAGCCGAGTTATTGAGTGCAGGTGCTGTGCGGTTACTTTGCAAGCTAGCATCCTGTCCCAATGCAGCTCCCTGTGCTCTGGGAGCTAAAAACCTCTTATGCAAAAAGGTGACGCAGCAAAAATATTTCAGCCCCATTTATATTTATGTGGGCTGTTGCAGTGCATTAGCAACATATGCATGTCTTGTTGCAAGTTGACTTGTGTTAAGGCAATGCATTCAGTATGAATGGCCTGCTAATCTACATCAACAGCTTAGAAATCGGACATCATTCTTATGGAACATGACTTACCTTAGCGCAAGTCATGGAACACGCACATTAGCACAACATATGTGACTAGGCCCTAAAAGGCACTGCATCTCTCTTCCATGCAAGAGGACTTGATTTTTAATTTATTGGGGTATGTGCTCCAAGTATCCTCCCTGTGCAACCTTTTGTAGATGCTGTAGAAGCAGGGTGGATATAAATCAATGATTAAAAAAAAAAAAATCACATTTTTTTTTTTTTTTTTCAATTTTATTTTAATGAAATGCTTTTGGAGTAAAAATCTAAAGATAGTTTTCTATTTTAAGATAAATTAATATATTAGTTTATTCAGCATGAAATTGAGCTTAGTTTATATAGCATTAGGCAGTATGTTCTGCAATATTTACATTTTTGATAAACTCATTCAATGAATCCAAGCTCTGCAAGCTGCGATAACCTGCATTGATGCAGTCACACAATGGGGTTTATTTACTAAAGGCGAATCCACTTTGCACTGCAAGTTAGGGCTGCAACTAACGATTATTTTCATAATCGATTAGTTGGCCGATTATTGTTTCGATTAATCGATTATTCGGTTAATAACCTTTAAAAAAAAGTGTGGTGTATAATTTAGTTAATGTGTAAAGTTTTAAAAAAAGGTAATTTATTCTTAAATATCTCTATGCAGTGGTAAATATAAATAACCAACTATATGGTTAGGGAGCAAAATATCTAATCCACTCTGAGAATAACAGACAGAAGAGATATATACTGTATATACTATAAGAAGAGATATACTGTATAAACTATTAGAGGAGACAATGTCTTCTTTCAAAAAAAAATGTAACAAACAAAAACAATGTCTTCTTTCAAAAAAAATGTAATTTAAAGAACGTTTGTTCGATTTTCTAATTGTTAGTGGGGTCAAATCAACGTTCATTTTCAACCACAGTGATGGGAAAATTTGGAAATAGAAAACTTCTTGGTGAAAGGAATTTTCAGACAGTGTGTGGTTTTCGTTCAGAAATTACATTCATTTAAAAAAGAGAATGTTAAAAACAAGTGAACATTTCAAACAACATTCTTTCATTCAGTGAATGTACAAAGACTTTTCGTCTGAATATTCTCGTCTGAAAATTGATCCGTGTGGCCAGCATAAGGCTCGGTGCACACCTATGCAGTTTGCTTTTGATCTGTTTCTGCAGTGCTTTTTACTGTGCGTTTTGATTTATGTGCACGTGATTTTGCTGCGATTTGCATTTTTGCATTTTTTTTTGGCCAATTTGTTGTTGGGCAGATTAAAAAACACAAATTGCTGCAAAAACGCATCACATGCTTTTCTGCAGCTTCTCTATTGAAGTATATTGAACCAAAAAAGCACCCTTTTGCGTGAACGTGTCTTATAGGAAACCATATGGATGAACTGTAGTGCATTTCTGCAAAAAGCACCAAAAAACACATTGATGTGAACCCAGGTCTAAGACGTTTAGTAACATAATGGGGTTAAAAAAACTAAAATTAGCCCTTTATAGTACAAAAAAGCAGATAATCACTACTGTAAGTGGTTCATTTTTTTTTTTTAGTGTAGAACTGTGAAAGTAATATTTACAGTAGCGATTATTTGCTCTTATTGTACTATAAGGGGCTCATTTTAGGGTTTTTTTTAACCCCATTATGTTATTGGCCGATTAATCGATTATGAAAACAGTAATCGATTAATTCCATAATCGATTAGTTGTCGATTAATCGATTAGTTGTTTCAGCCCTACTGCAAGTGCAATTGGGAATGCAGTCGCTGTAGATCTGAGGGGACATGCAAGGAAAATAGCATTTCTTATCGTACATCACGGGACACAGAGCCATAGTAGTTACTATGTGGGTTATAGGCCACCTTCAGGTGATGGACACTGGCACACCCTAAGACAAAAATTCCACTACCTATATAACCCCTCTCACTACTGGGAGTACCTCCGTTTTTTCACCAGTGTCTTAGGTGTTGTTCACGAATGAAGATATACTGTGCTGAGCTCCACTGGAGCAATCCTTGCTGGGGCTAGCCATGTAGCCGAATCCATTCAAAGTGTCTTTTAGGCCCAATTGAATGGTACCCCCTGGGCCTCGTGTCCGTAGAAACAAGGTTTTGCCTGTAAACGCTTCTCTTTTTAGAGAGCTGGACCCCGGGGTCCAGTACTTTTGGTATTAAGGCCATAAAGTTTTACTGGTGGAGGTGCTATTACAGGTCCAGGATTGTGGGTTCCCCGGCTCCTGAAGGTTTAACGGAACCCACCATGAAGGGTGAAGATTGGGTCTGTTGGTTTTACCACAGAAAACCCTGCGGTGGGAAAGATAAGTGGGTTTTCTCAGAAATTTTTTGAATTTTCTTATGAATGTCTCCTCCTAAATTAGTAAATGTTGTCATGCCTATGTGTCACCACTGGGGGCTGTATGGAGCACATACCTTCTCATGCTTCCTCAAAAGATCACAATGTGTCTGGAGCAGCAGGCTTCCTTTCTCTCCAGCCAGCAGCAGACCTCTGGTAAGTCTGGGGGGTTTTCCTTCTCACCAGACACTCCCCACCTGTGCTGTATTCTCCCCCTCTTCACGAGGAAGAGCGTCAGGAGAAAAACGAAGAAAAAAAAAAACAATCGGCACGCCGCCCTACACATTTCCAGGCTCTCTCCTACCCCTCTGAGTTTTCCCATAGGATCAGAGGCCCGCGCTCGCGTGGGAAAGCGCTTTTTTAAAAAAGAGAGGAGGGGGGCCAAAGGCAACAGAGGGGGCGGGGCTTAGCACGGCATTGGCGTCCTCCAATGTCTTGCGTGGGAATGTGTGTTTTAAAGCACCATTTTTACTGCTACAAGCTGACGGAGGGACACGAACAAGAGGGGCATGAAAGAGGTTTGGTGACACAGGCATTCCTCTTAACACATTTACTATTGCATCAGGCTGAGCATTAATAGCAGCGGCAGGGCTGGACTATTGCTCAAGCAGTGGATGCGTTCCTTCTGCTAGTACCTCTTCTTTGTGCATCGGGCTATGGTCGGAAGGGGGGTAAAAACACCTCAAAAAAGGGCTATAGAAAGACTTCTACAGCCACTAGGAAGCCTAAAACCATCTAAAAAAAGATAACATCCTCCCCTGAGGGTGATATGGCTGGTCAGAGTGAGCCATCAGGGACGTTGGGTGTTGCAGCTGCTTTTAACACTGCAGCCCCTGTATATATTACTGACGAGTTTTTTTCCTCAACCATTTTAGGCTTAATCGCATCCCAGAGTAGGTCTAAGCGTAATAGGTCCCTGTCCATTACCCGGGACCCTCAAACTGAGGAACGGGGCGAAAGAATGCTTTTCTCTCAGGGGACCCGGAAGAGGCTGATGACTCCTCTTCTGAAGAGTCTAATACGGAAGGATCGGGTTCACAAGAAATGTAAAGAGAGGTCCCCCTCGGAGGGTTGGGACTTTGAAGGCAACTTGATATAGGTACAAAAAACCAAGCTTATAGTAACGTAATTTATTAAATATTATAAGTCAATGTATGTATAACATTGCAATTGACTGATTTAAGAACAATATCAAAGCATAAATGATAGATACAAAATGACACTTGTATAGTCTCCTGGTTAGAGATTAGGCCCAACGCATTTCAGGATTTTGCTCTTTCTTCAGGGGCATTTCCTTGTGGAGAACAGTGTGCATCTATGATAAAAACATACATTAGCATTGAGACACAAAAAAACAAGGGGCAAATAGTGAGCATCGATGAAGGTGGAGAAACGATCAGAATCTCCCACCACCCACGCATGTATAGTCTAACCACCAAAAATAAAAGGCAAATGTAACCTGGTATCAAAAAAGAGGAATATTCACTGCTGGATGTCACCCAAAATCCATCCAGCAGTGAATATTCCTCTTTTTTGATACCAGGTTACATTTGCCTTTTTATTTTTGGTGGTTAGACTATACATGCGTGGGTGGTGGGAGATTTTGATTGCTTATACGCCCTCAACGATGCTCACTATTTGCCCCTTGTTTCTATGTGTCTCAACGCTAATGTATGTTTTTATCATTAATGCACACTGTTCTCCAAGAGGGAATGCCCCTGAAGAAAGGACAAATTCCTGAAACGCGTCAGACATAATCTCTAACCAGGAGACTATAACCGTGTCATTTTGTATCTATCATTAATGTTTTGATATTATTCTTCATCAGTCAATTGCAATGTTATACATACATTGACTTCTTATAATAATTAATAAATTACGTTACTATAAACTTGTTTTTTTTGTACCTAAATCAAGTTGCCTTCAAAGTCCCAACCCTCCTTGGGGGACCTCTCTTTACATTTTGGTGAAACCTCTTTTTGGGTTCACAAGAAAGGTTGTTGGTACAATCTCTCACTGAATTGGTCCGCTCCACATTTTTGCTGCCAGTAGCGGAGTCAGTCGATGAGCCCACTTCTTGTTTGGGTTCGCTAAAGCCTCCCCAACCTATTCATGCTTTTCCTATCCATTCATTACTGAAAAAGCTTATGTATTCTGAGTGGGAGCACCCAGATAAACAGTTTTTTCCTCCAAAAAAGTTTGCAACATTTTATCCTATGGAGGCAGAGTTAAATAAGAAATGAGGGATTCCAGCAATTGACGCTGCTATATCCTCTGTGGACAAAAAACTTGACTTGCCCTGTAGACAATGCTCAAATGCTGAAGGATCCAACAGATAAGAAGTTGGAATTCCTATTTAGAAACAATATTTCTCTGGCAGGTTCAGTGATTCAGCCTGCGCTGTCAGTGATCAGGGTATGTCAGTCCTTAAAAGACCAGTTTAAAGAGACGCTCAAGATTATTCCTGATCAGCAGGCCCAAGATTTGGCCGGGATATCAGAGGCGTTATGTTTTACAGTAGATGCTATGAAAGATTCTATTCTCCAAGCCTCATGGCTTATGCTTGGGCTGGTACATGTGTGCAGATTTCTATGGTTGAAAAATTGGTCAGCCGAAGCACAATGCAAAAAGCTCTTGGCTAGTTTTCCATTTCATGGTGAAGGGTCGTTTGGAGACGATCTGGATAAATACATCCAAAGAATTTCTAATGGAAAAAGGTTCCCATTTACCACTTAGGAAGAAGTTTAAGCGTTTTTCTTTTAAACGAGCTTCTTCTCCAGTGCCAGGAGCATCTGCCTCCAGGCAGTCTTGACGGCCTCCACTGTCAAATTCAAGAGGTAAACCTCAGGGTCAACCCCAGGGTCAAAAGAGGCCCTGGGGGAGAAAACCCACTAAACAAAATACTAAAGCCTCCTTATGAGGGGGCTCCCCCGCTCGCTCGAGTGGGTGGAAGACTTCTGCTGTTCTCAAGGGTCTGGCAGGAACAGTGTCGAGACAAATGGGTGGCTTCTTCAATATCTCTAGGTTACAGTCTAGAGTTCCGAGAGTTCCCGTGTCTTCGTTTTCTCAGATCAAATGTTCCCAGAGGCCCAAAAAAAAGAGAAGTCTCTCTTTCTGGCTTTGGATCATCTCTTGTCTCAAAAAGTGATATTGGTGGTCCCCATGGAAGAGCGAGGGTTAGGGTTTTATTCAAACCTTTTTACGGTACCAAAACCAAATGGGGATGTCGGACCCATTTTAGATTTCAAAGATCTAAACCGGTTTTTGAATATCCGCTCTTTTCGCATGGAGTCAATCCGATCAGTGGACTCCATTCTACAAGGTGGAGAACTGCTAGCGTCAATTGACATCAAGGATGCTTATCTACATGTACCTACTTTCCCCGCTCACCAGAAATATCTGCGCTTCGAGATAGAAAATCTTCATTTTCTGGTTGTAGCTCTGCCTTTTGGTCTAGCTGCTACACCAGTGTTTGGTCACCACAGTCAGCTACCTGGAATACCTAGGTTGGTTTCTCAACCTAGAGAAATACTCCTTAAAACCATCAAGGAGATTGCAGTACTTGGACCTGATCATAGATACAGCTCAAGATTCAGGTGGTCAAAGCAAAGAAGAATCCTTCTATTTTACTTTGCATGGGATTGTTGGGAAAGATGGTAGCTTAACCACTTCAGCCCCGGAAGATTTTACCCCCTTCCTGACCAGAGCACTTTTTACAATTCGGCACTGCGTCGCTTTAACTGCTAATTGCACGGTCATGCAATGCTGTACCCAAACGAAATTTGCGTCCTTTTCTTCCCACAAATAGAGCTTTCTTTTGATGGTATTTGATCACCTCTGCCGTTTTTATTTTTTGCGCTATAAACAGAAAAAGACCGAAAATTTTGAAAAAAAATGATATTTTCTACTTTTTGTTATAAAAAAAATCCAATAAACTAAATTTTAGTCATACATTTAGGCCAAAATGTATTCGGCCACATGTCTTTGGTAAAAAAAATGTCAATAAGCGTATATTTATTGGTTTGCGCAAAAGTTATAGCGTCTACAAACTAGGGTACATTTTCTGTAATTTACACAGCTTTTAGTTTGACTGCCTATGTCATTTCTTGAGGTGCTAAAATGGCAGGGCAGTACAAACCCCCCCCCCCCCCCCCCAAATGACCCCATTTTGGAAAGTAGACACCCCAAGGAAATTGCTGAGGCATGTTGAACCCATTGAATATTTTTTTTTTTTGTCCCAAGTGATTGAATAATGACAAAAAAAAAAAAATTTACAAAAAGTTGTCACTAAATGATATATTGCTCACACAGGCCATGGGCATATGTGGAATTGCACCCCAAAATACATTCAGCTGCTTCTCCTGAGTATGGGGATACCACATGTGTGGGACTTTTTGGGAGCCTAGCCGCGTACGGGGCCCCGAAAACCAAGCACCGCCTTCAGGATTTCTAAGGGCATAAATTTTTGATTTCACGCCTCACTACCTATCACAGTTTTGAAGGCCATAAAATGCCAAGATGGCACAAACCCCCCCAAATGACCCCATTTTGGAAAGTAGACACCCCAAGCTATTTGCTGAGAGGCATGGTGAGTATTTTGCAGCTCTCATTTGTTTTTGAAAATGAAGAAAGGCCAGAAAAAATTTTTTTTTTCAAAACTTTGTGACAAAAAGTGAGGTCTGCAAAATACTCACTATACCTCTCAGCAAATAGCTTGGGGTGTCTACTTTCCAAAATGGGGTCATTTGGGGGTGGTTTTGTGCCACCTGGGCATTCCATGGCCTCCGAAACTGTGATAGGCAGTGAAGAGTGAAATCAAAAATTTACGCCCTTAGCCTGAAGGCGGTGATTGGTTTTCGGGGTCCCGTGCGCGGCTAGGCTCCCAAAAAGTCCCACACGTGGTATCCCCGTACTCGGGAGAAGCAGCAGAATGTATTTTGGGGTGTAATTTCACATATCCCCATGGCATGTTTGAGCAATATATCATTTAGTGACAACTTTGTGCAAAAAAAAAAAAAATTTGTCTCTTTCCCGCAACTTGTGTCACAATATAAAATATACCATGGACTCGACATGACTCTCAGCAAATAGCTTGGGGTGTCTACTTTCCAAAATGGGGTCATTTGGGGGGGTTTTGAACTGTCCTGGCATTTTATGCACAACATTTAGAAGCTTATGTCACACATCACCCACTCTTCTAACCACTTGAAGACAAAGCCCTTTCTGACACTCTTTTTATTACGTGAAAAAATTATTTTTTTTTGCAAGAAAATTACTTTGAACCCCCAAACATTATATATTTTTTTAAAGAAAATGCCCTACAGATTAAAATGGTGAGTGTTTCATTTTTTTTTTTCACACGGTATTTGCGCAGCGATTTTTCAAACGCATTTTTTGTGGAAAAAACACACTTTTTTAAATTTTAATGCACTAAAACACACTATATTGCCCAAATGTTTGATGGAAAAAAAAAAGATGATCTTAAGCCGAGTACATGGATACCAAACATGACATGCTTTAAAATTGCGCACAAACGTGCAGTGGCAACAAAATTAATACATTTTTAAAAGCCTTTAAAAGCCTTTACAGGTTACCACTTTAGATTTACAGAGGAGGTCTACTGCTAAAAATACTGCCCTCGATCTGACCTTTGCGGTGATACCTCACATGCATGGTGCAATTGCTGTTTACATTTGATGCCAGACCGACGCTTGCGTTCGCCTTAGCGCGAGAGCAGGGGGGACAGGTGCTTTTTTTTTTTTTTTTTTTTTTTTTTTTTTTATTTATTTATTATTTTTTTGCTTTTTCTTATCTTATTTTTAAACTGTTCCTTTCATTTTTTTTTTTTTTTAAATCATTTTTATTGTTATCTCAGGGAATGTAAATATCCCCTATGATAGCAATAGGTAGTGACAGGTACTCTTTTTTGAAAAAATTGGGGTCTATTAGACCCTAGATCTCTCCTCTGCCCTCAAAGCATCTGACCACACCAAGATCGGTGTGATAAAATGCTTCCCCAATTTCCCAATGGCGCTGTTTACATCCGGCGAAATCTAAGTCATAAAATGCTCGTAGCTTCCGGTTTCATAGGGCATAGAGATGTTTGGAGCCACTCTGGTCTCTGATCAGCTCTATGGTCAGCTGGCTGAATCACCGGCTGCTTTCTCAGGTTCCCTGTTGAGACAGGAGAGCCAGAGAAAAACACGGAAGACGGTGGGGGGGGGGGGCATTCCCTCCCACTGCTTGTAAAAGCAGTCTAGAGGCTAATTAGCCGCTAGGATTGCTTTTACATGAAAGCCGACCGCTGGCTGAAAAGAATGATACCAAGATGATACCTAAACCTGCAGGCATCATTCTGGTATAACCGCTCAAAGTCGTGAATGGCGTACCTGAAGACAAAAAAATGGTTAACAATAAAGCACAGTAAATCGTAAAGTATAAAAAATTGCATACCTGAAAAGCAAACATGATAAAACATAATAATAATAAAACATTGCAGAATAGAATACAGTAAAAAAGAGCAGAACACCAGAGAGAGAATAGAGAGAGAGCGAACAATAAAACGACAACTATTTTTTTTTTATTTTTGTTTGTGGTTTTTTTGCAAACTTGTAACTTTTATAACTGTAACCGGTTCCAGGTTCGGGTCTCTCAAAATGCGATGGCATCTTGGGAGACCCTGTGAAGGTGTGTCCTAGTCTGTAGAATGCTGTACCCTACGCTAATACTCAACTAGTGAATGGTAGCGTTCAAAACATTCACCAATGCAAAGACCAGGATTGTCAGGACATTAGGGACAATAATAGCGGGTGTCACGCCTATATCCACGCTTGCTGCAGACACGACATCTATTTTGGGGGGTTTGTTGGGTAGGGGTACTCGGGAGGACATAAAAATGCCTCTCATGCAGCCGACTGCATTTGGTTGGGGATGTGAATGGGGGGTAAGTACGGGCGCCGCAGAAGCGGTGGGTTCCCAATTAGGATTGGCGAATGCAGTAGGAAGGGCACTATGGGCACGACGGGCCTGTGTTTGTCTTTTTGGTGGCAGCGGGACACTACTTGTGCTTGCCACCTCACCAGCTTGAACTGCACTTATGGGACTCGCCACGTCACTAAGTGTTACTGCAGTGCTGGTTTGACTACGACCGGGGTGTACTAGGCCGCTGGCGCTTGCCAGTTCACCAAAACGCTACCAAAAAAACTGTTAGCGATTGCAGGGATCAGGCCTGACTCTGCGAACGCTGCAGTTATGCGTTTAGTGTTTTGTAAGTGACAGTGATCGATCGATACTGCACTTGGGTGGGCTGGGCTGGGCGGAGGGGCAAAACGCAGGTGCTAGCAGGTATCTGGGCTGATCCCGCTAACACTGCGTTTTTGGGAACCCTAAACTGCTGGGGACGCTAGTATAGATCTGATCGGATCAGATATTGATCCGTTCAGATACTATACCACTAAGGGAGGTGTACAGTGCGTGCGTGGGGGTTAGCGGTACTGGCGCTAACCTGACGCTGCCTGGGGCTGGTGCTTACCAGTTCACCAAAACGCTACCAAAAAAACTGTTAGCGATCGCAGGGATCAGGCTTGACTCTGCGAACGCTGCAGTTATGCGTTTAGTGTTTTGTAAGTGACAGTGATCGATCGATACTGCACTTGGGTGGGCTGGGCTAGGCTGGGCGGAGGGGCAAAACGCAGGTGCTAGCAGGTATCTGGGCTGATCCCGCTAACACTGCGTTTTTGGGAACCCTAAACTGCTGGGGACCCTAGTATAGATCTGATCGGATCAGATATTGATCCGTTCAGATACTATACCACTAAGGGAGGCGTATGCTGCGTGCGTGGGTGTTGGCGGTACTGGCGCTAATCTGACGCTGCCTGGGGCGACGCATATCACCGCCGGGCGATCAGGGGGCTAAACCTTTATTCGGTAATAAACGGCGGGTGCCCTGACACTATAAAAAATAAACGAACTAACCAGCGTCACCCGTAACGGTTATACGGTGATCAGTGGGGAAAGGGTTAACTAGGGGCAATCAAGGGGTTAAAACATTTATTAGGTAGTATATGGGGGTCCCTGTCGCTATAAAACGCTGACGGCGAACCTAAGTATTTACCTCCCTAACTACCGTCACCAGCGACACTAATACAGCGATCAGAAAAATGATCGCTTAGCGACACTGGTGAGGGGGGGTGATCAAGGGGTTAAAACTTTATTAGGGGGGGTTAGGGGGGTACCCTAGACCTACAGGGGGCTAACCCTAATTGTCCTACCACAGTAACTGTCACAAACTGACACCATGCAGTAATCAGAAAAAAAAAAAAAAAAAAAACCCTGCTTGGTGTCAGTTTGTGACAGGGGGGGGGGTGTGATTGGGGGGCGATCGGGGGTGTTTAGTGTGCCTGGCATGTTCTACTGTGTGTGTTTGTGTTGTGCACTTCCTTACATGTCATCTCCCCTCGGCGCTGGAACGGAAACTCCCGAGCCGAGGAGAGATGACATCACATCCTCTGCCTCTGTGTACTATACAGAGGCAGGGGATGTTTCTCATTGGCTGGGAGCGATCGCGAGGGGGGGGCCACGATTGGATGGCCTCCCTCTCGTCTCTCAACTCTCCCAGCCAAATGCCGACCGCAGCTGGCACCGGGGGGGGGTCCGATCGGACCCCCCGCCCGCGGGAAGGCAATCACGTACCAGGTACGTGATTTTGCCTGCCCGTGCCATTCTGCTCACGTATATAGGCGTGAGGCGGTCGGCAAGTGGTTAAGTCAAGGCCGTTCCTTATGCGCAGTTTCATTCAAGACTTCTGCAAAACAGTATCCTGTCAACTTGGAACAAGAAGGTCCAAGCTCTAGACTTCCCAATGTGTTTATCCCACAAAGTGCGTCAAACCCTCAGTTGGTTGATATCCAAGAATCTTCAGAAAGGAAATCTTCCTAACAGTTACCTGGAAGGTGGTGACCACAGATGCCAGCCTTCTGGGCTGGAAGCAGTCATAGAAGAAGCGTCTGTCTAAAGAAAATGGTCCAAAACAGAAATGACCTTGCCCATCAATATTCTAAAGATTCGGGCAGCACGCCTGGCCCTGAAGGCCTGGACGCTCAGATTACGGAATTGTCCTGTCAGGTTCCAATCCGACAATGCCACAACAGTGGCCTATATCAATCACCAAGTGGGCACGAGAAGTCGTACGGCTCCAGAAAGAGGTAAATCCTATCCTATCCTATCCTGGGCAGAAGACAACATTCCTTGTCTATCGGCAGTCGTCATTCCGGGAATAGAGAATTGGCAGGTGGACTACTTGAGTCGCTAACAGTTGTTCCTGGGAGAATGGTCTCTTCACTCCGACCATCTTTTGCCAATATGTCAAAGATGGAAAATTCCGGACGTGGATCTGTTTGCGTCCAGGTTCAACAAAAAGATCAACAACTTTGTGTCAAGGACAAAGGATCCGCAGGCATGCGGAACAGATGCCTTGGTTTTTCTGTGAGATCAGTTTTCACTGATCTATGCGTTCCATCCTGTTCTGCTTCCCTGCCTTCTTCGCAGGATCAAGCAGGAAGGGAAGGAGGTGATTCTTGTGGCCCGGGAGATCTTGGTATGCAGGGATCGTAAAGATGGCGGTAGGGGACCCATGGATCCTACCACCGCCGCTAGACCTTCTCTCGCAAGGTTAGCGGCATCCACTCACCTGCTGCCACCACGTCCCCTCACCTTGTGTCACTGAATCATCAGCAGCTGTCCCATTAAAGTGAATGGGACTGTCGGTGAGTCAACAGCGGGTCAGAGGAGGAGCCGCTGCAGAACAGAGATGACCGTTGCTCTTTTTAAAAATTATGATTTAAATCAAGCCTTTTTACTAATGACTTAAATCATGAATTGAATCGACTTGATTTAAAGCAAATCCACCCTGTGTAGAGTTAAACCACCAAGCGGAGTGGAAACTCCTAAATGTGGCCCAAAGCTCTCAAAGTTGGTGAGACTATACAGTGGATATAAAAAGTCTACACACCTGTTAAAATGTCAGGTTTCTATGATGTAAAAAAATGAGACAAAGATCATTTCAGAACTTTTTCCACCTTGAATGTGACCTATAAACTGTACAACTCAGTCGAACAACAAACTGAAATCTTTTAGGTGGAGGCAAGTAAAAATAAAAAAACTAAAATAACCTGCTTGTATAAGTGTGCACACCCTTAGGCCCCTTTCACACGACAAGCCTGCTCGGATCTGCCTGTCCGTTTTCAGGCGGATCCGAGCGGGCAATCCATTGACCCCTATTGGCAGGCGGATGTCAGCAGATATGTGTCCGATCTGCTAAAATCCGATGTATGGCGATACCATCCGTCCTATCGCATCGGATGAGATCTGATGAAAACGGACATGCCGTCCAATCTCGCCATAGGAATCGGCAGCGCTCGACAGTCTCCTCCCCACTCAGTGAGCTGAGACGGACCTGTCATCCGCTTACTCAGCGGAGATCAACTGAGAGATCTTCTGCTGAGCTGGCGGACTCCACTGAAACAGATCTGCCTCATGTAGAAGGGGCCTCAAACGAATACTTTGACGGACCTTTTGATTTTATTACAGCACTCAGTGTTTTTGGGTATGAGTCTATCAGTATGGCACATCTTGACTTGGCAATATCTGCCCACTCTTCTTTGCAAAAACACTCCAAATCTGTCAGATTGCGAGGGAATCTCCTGTGCACAGTCCTCTTTAGATCACCCCACAGATTTTCAATCAGATTCAGGTCTGGGCTCTGGCTGGGCCATTCGAAAACTTTCTTCTTCTGGTGAAGCCATTCCTTTGTTGATTTGGATGTATGCTTTGGGTCGTTGTCATGCTGAAAGATGAAATTCCTCTTCACGTTCAGCTTTCTAGCAGAAGCCTGAAGGTTTTGTACCAATATTGACTGGTATTTGGAACTGTTCATAATTCCCTCTACCTTGACTAAGGCCCCTGTTCCAGCTGAAGAAAAATGGCCCCAAAGCATGATGCTGCCATCACCATGCTAAATTGTAGGTATGGTGTTTTTTTTGTGATGTGGTGTTTTTGCGCCAAACATATCTTTTGGAATTATGGCCAAAACATTCAACCTTGCTTTCATCAGACCATAACACATTTTCCCACATGCTTTTGGGAGACTTCAGATGTGTTTTTGCAAAATTTAGTCGGGCTTGGTTGTTTTTCTTCAGAAGAAAAGGTTTCCATCTTGCCACTCTACCCCATAGCCCAGACATATGAAGAAGAGAGATTGTTGTCCCATGTACCACACAGCCAGTACTTGCCAGATATTCCTGCAGCTCCTTTAATGTTACTGTAGGCCTCTTTTTTTTTTTTTTTTTTTAACTCCTATTTTGTATTTATTTGTGTTTGATTTTGGTTTAACGTGTAAAATTCAATATAAAAAAGTGCAAAAAAAACCCCACAGATTCTGTGCTAGATGTATCATGTATCAATTCCTGTGGTTTCGTCTTCCACATTATCTGAATTTAATAAACCACTGAGTATTAGAAGTGTGGTTTCCTCTCTTCTATGTTAATGTATGACATAACGAGGCCAGCATTGAAATTTCTGTAGAGATAAGTGACCATGTGGTGTTGACCAGTTGCCTCTCAGCCCTTGCCATTTTCTATGCGCCTCTTGTACTTCTCAGCATGGATGGACAAGTTGTATTCATTTTATTTATTTTTTTAGGACAGTTTTATAGGACTATCCATCCAAGAAAGGAACTGTTTCTGCAAAATTATTATTATACAGGATTTATATAGCGCCGACCGTTTTACGCAGTGCTTTACAACTTGAGGTTAAACAGTACAACTACAATACACTTTAATACAGTAGGAATCACTGGGCCCTGCTAATTAGAGCTTACAGTTTAAGATGTTTAATTATTTTTTTTGTTCTACAGTGTATATGATTTATAGGACTGTATACTGGTTCAGGATATGGTGGCAATTCACTAAACAATACCAAAAAGTCGCTGTTCAAATTTAGGGCTTGACAAATTTGCTTTTAGCCAGCTAAAAAAGTTAGCCTTTTTTTTTTTTTTTTTAAATCTGCTGCCCGGCGCCGGGAACTGCATGCCCAGGGAGTCTTGCAAAACTCTTTTTTTTTTTTCTCCTTCACTGATGAGGCAGCACTTCCTGTCCACTCACCAGGAGAAAGAAAAGGGCGACAGATCAAGCCCGCAACCCCAGCACCCAGCTTTCAAACTGGGCAGGAGATGTGGGAGGGCAGATGGAGCAAGCAAGGGAAGCTCTCAGCCATGCATTTGACAGCCCCGCTCTCCATAGGAGGATGCCGGTTTGCACAAAGGAGCGTGTATCCCGCTCCAGCAGGCTGCAAAGCCGCTGGCCTCAATTACCGGCCACCCCGACCTTGGTCCACGCACCAGGGAGGAAAGGCCACATTGAGGGAGTCCAGACCGCTGCTGCAATTTCCAGTCGCCGTGGCACAGTAAAGCCTTCTTAAAGCCGAGAAAGGTATTCAATTACCGGTACTCAATTACCAGCCATCCCGACCTTGGTCCACGCACCCGGGAGGAATTGCCACATTGGGGGAGTCCAAACCGCTGCTGCAGTGTAGCCCAGGATGCAATTTCCAGTCGCTGTGGCACAGTAAAGCCTTCTTAAAACTGAGAAAGGTATTCACATGTCTCGCTTCATCACTTATCCAAAAAAATAAGAGGATGTTTCCTCAGGTTAGGATAGTGGGTGGAGGCGTGTAACTTGTTGCCAGAAGCACATCCAGAGCCCTTGGTGTATAGTGCAAATATAGCCTAATATAGAGCCATTGATTCCAAACTGCATACAGTTGTTTGGGCTATTTGGCCATCGTCAGTGAAATGACTGGAAAGCATGGCTTCTATGGAATCGAGATTGGGACCCAACCAGACAGTATGGTGAGAAGGGACTAAATGTATTAAGAAACCCTCACTCTAATCGGTGTGCAGCACAGTAAAGCTTTCTTGGGTGCTGGGGCTTGGCAAGAAATCTGACTCATGATGTTAAAGGAAACAGGACTTGTTCTGGGACCATTTTTTATTCTATTTTTAATGTATACATTCTGAAATCCTCTTTTTTTTTTTTTTTTTTTTATAAATGATTTAACACATGACGAAGGATTCACAGAGCACCATGTATCAGCTAATGAGGCAGCAAACAAAAACTGCCTGCTTTTGAGGTGCTAGTTGCAACAAGTTTGTGTTATGTTTGTTTTATTTTTTAGTACTTTTCATTGAAATTTTTATAAAGATGTCAGCCCTTTCATCACATGTCAACATGTCAGTGCTTCAGCCCAGTGATTGGCAAGATATTTGATTCCAGATACGTTAAAACACTTGGTCATTTGTAGTGACATCCACAGGAGTGCAAGAGAATCGCTGAAGAGGAAAATCCTAAAGTGGTTGGGTGGTGGACTTTCAGCCTCAGACTTTGTTTGCCCTGAATAAGCAGGTTGACCGGGTCTTATTAAAGGAGAAGTTTGGGGTAAATAAAAAAACGCACACATCCATACTCCCTTCGAGACTGCAGCATTGGTGTGATGCTCCAGCTGTCAATTGTTAGCTCTGAGCCCGGGAACTGAGTGAGAACATGACTGCTGACTAATCAGTTCTCAGTCTACTCAGAGGAGAGCGGTGACTGTCAGTCACCGCTCTCCTATCTGCTTCTCTGGGACTCACTAGAAAGCTGAGCTGGAGAGGGGACAGGCACAGCTGGCTCCGCCTCTCAGCCTTGCACTGAGAGGTGGAGCCAGCTGTCAATCAGGCAGCTGGGTGGATCCTTGCAGAACCTGAAGTCAGCTGATAACGGTATTACTTCAAATTCTAGTGCATGCGCAGTGAACCCTCTCACTGTTGCAGGAAAGCCGAGACCAGACCGCTGACATCAGCCGGGGATACACTCACAGGCATCTCTAGGGCTTTGCTGCTGCTGTTCCCCATTCAAATCCTGGTGCATACACAGTGCGCTCTCTCCCTGTCAGCAGCTAAGCCATAGAGAAGAAGCCTGTGCACTGGCCCTGTGTGGTGCCCGCAGTCCGGCCAAGGCTTTGCTGTGACAGCATGCACTGAGCATGCACTGGGATTAGAATGGGTAAGGATGCTGTGGGGGCGCACCCAATATTTGGCTCATCCTGGCAGCGGAACTTCAGTCATTTTTTCATCTTACCATCTATTAAATCTTCTAAGCTTGTTTTAACTTTGGATAGTAAAACATTTTTTTTTTCTGCCAGTAAATACCTTATACAGCCCACTTCCTTTTTCTTGTCTGGTAAAAAGTCTAGGCTTATGACGACATGCACAGCTCTCTGTCACTCTCGTGCGTTTGCCAGGAAGGGAGGGGGGATGAGTTATAAGAGGGCCACTGAGAGCTGGAGGTGTGCCTCTGTGGGTCTGTGTAAATCCAGGAAGTGAACAGGAAGCAGCTTCAGCTGCCCACACTTAAAATGGATGCAGCCAGACTCTGTGGAAGGAGATTTCTGCAGCATATTTGGCAAGTACAGAAGCTCACTACATATATATAATATTAAGCAAAGTGATTGGAGGGAAGCTTCAGAATGGCAAAGATGTTCGTATTACAAATTATGTGAGCAGACTGCAGTTGCTCTTTAAGGCAGAACACAGATTTGGGTGTTTTTCAGCTAGGCTTATGTGTGCGTGTGTGTGCGCGTGTGCGTGCGTGTGTGTATGTGTGTGGGGGGGGGAGGCAAATGGCCCACATGTATGACAGTTTAATTGAACTCCTTTTACCAAACAGGGGACCCTTGTCTGCACAGATTATTATGCTGAAATGGTAAACTTGGCCTTTAATTTTACTAAACAATTCCAGAGCACTGGTAACTTTATAGTCATACTCAGAAGTGCGACTTCCTATTCATACTAACCTCAAGCCCATCAGTAAGGTTAATTAATGCCAATTATTTAATTTATTTTTTTTAATTTCTGTTCATACCCACAGCCTTAACAGATTTTCCATCACACGCCTTTCATTGTCACCACTGCTCCCACATACATTTTGGAAAAAATGTTTCTATTGCTATCTATGTATGACGTGTGTGTGCGTCTCGTTGAGGAAGTATTGGACTTTTTTTCACAATTTTATACTGTAAAAACCAGGTTTGCTGTTATCACATTGTACTATATATTGATTTATTATTGTAACGTGAATGCTTTTACTTGCTTGCTGATCCATGCGTTTATATTTTTAGTTCAAATTTGTCATATACCAGAACGTTCTATATACACACTGGATATAAAAAGTCTATACACACCCATGTTAAAATGTGAGGTTTCTGTGATGTAAAAACAATAGGACCGGGCCTATTTCTTTCGAACTTGTTGTGTACAAGTTAAAATAATTTTTATTTAATTTTTTTTTTATTTTGCAAGAAAATTACTTGGAACCTGAACTTCAGTCCTTTTTTTTTTATCTTTCCATCTAATAAATCTTCTGCCCTTGTTAACTTTGGATAGTAAAACATTTTTTTTTTTTTTTTTTTTTTCTGCCGGTAAATACCTTTTTATACAGCCCACTTCCTGTTTCTTGTCTGGTAAAAAGTCTAGGCTTATGACATCATCCACAGCTCTCGCTCTCACGCGTTTGCCAGGAAGGGAGGGGGATGTGTCATAAGAGGGCCACTGAGAGCTGCAGAGCTGGAGGCGTGCCTCTGTGTAAATCCCAGGAATTATTTCTTTATTTTCTTCCAGACACTCTAGAGCACAGGTGTCAAACTGGTTGCCCTCCAGCTGTTGCGGAACTACAAATCCCATGAGGCTTTGCAAGGCTGACAATTACAAGCATGACTCCCACAGGCAGAGGCATGATGGGACTTGTAGTTCTGCAACAGCTGGAGGGCCGCCAGTTTGACACCCCTGCCCTAGAGAGTAAAATGGCAGTCGTTGCAATACTTTGTCCCACCATATTTGAGCAGCGGTCATACAAGCACAATCTTTTTTTGGGAAAAAAATACACTTTTTTTGAATTAAAAAATAAGACCTCAGTAAAGTTAGCCCAATTTTTTTCTATATTGTGAAAGATAATGTTACGCCGAGTAAATGCTTCAAATTTGCGCCCGCTCGTGGAATGGCGACAAACTTTGGCACTTAAAAATCTACATTCTACAGGTTACCATATTTGAGTTAGAGGAGGTCTAGTGCTAGAATTATTGCTCTCGCGGTATCGATCGTGATGCCTCACGTGTGGTTTAAACGCCCTTTTTTTATATGCGGGCACGACTTGTATACACGACGTGTATACATTCGCTTCTGCGCGCGAGGTCGGTGGGACGGGGTGCTTTAAATTTATTTATTTTTTTCTTATTTTATTTTTATTTTTACACTGTCCTTATAAATAAAAAAAATGGTAACTTTTATTCCTTTTACAAGGAATGTAAACATCCCTTGTAATAGAAAAAAAGCATGACAGGACCTCTTAAATATGAGATCTGGGGTCAAAAAACCTCAAATCTCACATTTTACACTTAAATGCAATAACAAAATGTAATAAAATGTCTTAAAAAAAAAAAAAATTCCTCTTTTAGACCATTGGGCGGAAGTGACGTTTGACGTTGCATCCATCATCCAATGTTTTGGAGCCAAGTGGGGGCCATCATTCCCTCACTCGGCTCCAGGCCTGTGAGGGGATAGGATCGTCTCCGCTGCTACCGATGGCTCCGGTAAGTGGTGGAGACGACTGTAGCGGGAGGGGGCACCTCTCCCGCCGCCGATAAGTTTTCTTGTGGCAAATTCGCCGCAGGTACCACTTTTATTTGAAAATGAACTGCCCCCCATTTAAGAGGATACCAGGCTTATGGCAGCTATCTGCTGCCATAACAACGTTATTCCACGTCAAAGTACTGTCGTATAACGACGGCGGCTGATCCGTAAGTGTTAATATGACCTATAAACTGAAATAAAATACTAAAATAATGTGGTTGCATAAGTCTGCACACCCTCTTATAACTGTCAGTGTAGCTGTGTTCAGAATTAAGCAATCACATTCAAACTCATGTTTAAATAGGAGCCTCTGATTAACCCAAAATAAAGTTCAGCTGTTCTAGTAGGTCTTTCCTGACATGTTCTTAGTTGCATCCTCCAGCAAAAGCTGAACTGGACGTCCCTCCAAAATGGATGAAGAAAACTGGTCAGGGAGAAATAAATAAAATTAATAAAAAAAATTAATAAATAAAATTAAAAAATTCAATATGAGCTAATATAAATTATAACACTCAGTGAAAGTGATATACAAATATATAAATCCAAGAAAATATATATATATAATGAAAATTGAGCACAGTAAATATCTGTAAAGTCCAGAAACCAATCAATCGTGAAAAATAATCGTGAAAATATTTGAAGAAAGTCCAAAAAAAGAGTGAGGGTGACTCCAAAACTGCTCAGCTGTGTTTTCAAACATCCACCACACATCTGTGACGTGAATCCACTCCCTGCTGAAATTCAAACTCACCAGCTGTTAAGGCCTCTCACTCTCGTGTTTTGCCTGACAGAGCCTCTAACCCACTTACATGGGGGTTAACATGCGAGCATACACCTCCACTGCTCCATAGGAACACCGCTTTTCTCAGGTTGGTAGTATGACATAAAAATAAAAGAAGCTCCAATAGTGTAATCTCGTTTAAAAGATTTAATCACATATAAAACAACTTGTAATGAACTCACATTTAAAATAAAATAACAGGCAAGTCACTTCACGGCAAATGGAGAACTCGCACAGCAAGCAATAGCAACTGAAAAAACAACAGGCAGGCCACGGCGGACCCAGGAAGTGTGTGTGCTCACGTTCGTCTCACCCGCCCGCAGCACTCGTCCCTTCACTGGAGCTCCGCTCTGTCCCCTTTCACTCCCTCCTCTAGCACTCGTGTGAGATCGCCATGTAGCTACGCCCCACTTTTAAACTGAAACATAAAAGCCTTTAAAAAGAATCCACAGCAAGCACAGCAAGCAAGAGGATCAGGTGATCCAACGGTCCGCTGTGACCGCGGTGCACCGTTGGATCACTGATCCTGTTGCTTGCTGTGCTTGCTGTGGATTCTTTTTAAAGGCTTTTATGTTTCAGTTTAAAAGTGAGTGTAACCATTGAAGTGTGTTTGAAGTGATTTTAATAAATCTGTTAAAATGGTATCACGCTATGTGGAGCACTTTATTCATTTTTTCACATATGGAGCTGGCTTAATTGGAGTCACGGTTCATCACATGCAACCCAGGTGTGGTTCAATTGCTGTTTTGCCGAACACGAGAGTGGGAGGCTATACAATCTGGTGAGTGCGCTCTTCAGAGGGAGTGGTGTCACTATCACGGTGGTGTGGTGGAAGAGTAGAAGATTTTTCACACAAGAAGATTGAAAAACAACTGTTGAACTTGATCATTCATTTCTTGTAATTTATTATTTATAGTGACACTTTTCACGGGGTGTTAAAGAAATTTCTTTTCATGATAAAATTAATATTTTTCATGACACTATTATTATTAATATTTTTATGTATAAGTAGAGGGTCATAGGCATTATGCTGCTCTGACCCATTATTTTACACAATTTTATATTAGCGCCGATATCTCTATCTGTACTCGTGTGAGAGGTATAGTTTTGGGATTCTGATCAATTTTTCTCCTTCATTGATGTACTCTGATGAGGTGGCAGTGATGAGCACTGATGGGTGGCAGTGATGGGCACTGATAGGTGGCAGTAATGGGTATGATCGGCACTGGTTTATTACACTGATAGGCAGCACTGCTAGGTGGCACTGATTGGCACCACTGGTTGGCACTGATAGGTGGCACTCGTGGGCATTGATAGGTGGCACTCGTGGGCATTGATAGGTGGCACTCGTGGGCATTGATAGGTGGCACTCGTGGGCATTGATAGGTGGCACTCGTGGGCATTGATAGGTGGCACTCGTGGGCATTGATAGGTGGCACTGGTGGGCACTGGCAGAGGGTACTGGTGGGCACAGATGAGGCCATATTGCCTCTTCCTCTTCGGGACTGATGTCTCTTGCACATAAGCCGGTGATCGGGTTTTTTTTCTCCTCACTCTGTCAGCATGAGGAGAAAAAACAAATTACCGAGCTTTTGTTTACATCATGTGATCAGCTGTCATTGGCTGACAGCTGATCACGTGGTAAGGGGCCAGGATCGGCCCCTTACTCGGATCTGTGATCACCCGAGTCTCAGCGACTTGGTGATCACAGCGCCTGCGGGGAGCGTTTAAAGGGGAGGCCTTCATATGACAGCCTCCCGAAAATTCAGGTCCGCGCTGTGGCCGTCATTCGGCTATAGCGCAGACGCCAAGTGGTTAAAGAAGCTGCAGGAATATCTGGCAAGTACTGGCTGTGGGGTACATGTGACAACAATCTGCCGTATTCTTCATATGTCTGGGCTATGGGGAAGAGTGGCAAGACGGAAGCCTTTTCTTACTTTTCTTAAAAACATCCAAACCCGGCAAAATTTTGCAAAAAACACATCTGAAGTCCCCGAATGCATGTGGGAAAATGTCTTATGGTCTGATAAAACCAAGGTTGAACGTTTTGACCATAATGCCAAAAGATATGTTTGGCGCAAAAACAATGACCATCACCAGAAGAACATCATTCCCACCGTGAAGCTTGGTGGTGGCAGCATCATGCTTTTGGGGCTGTTTTTCTTCAGCTGGAACGGGCCTTTGTCAAGGTAGAGGGAATTATGAACAGTTCCAAATTTCAGTCAATATTGGCACAAAACCTTCAGGCTTCTGCTAGAAAGCTGAACGATGAACATAAAGAGGAACTTCAACGACCCAAAGCATACATCCAAATCAACAAAGGAATGGCTTCACCAGAAGAAGATTACAGTTTTGGAATGGCCCAACCAGAGCCCCGACCTTAATCTGATTGAAAATCCGTGGGGTGATCTGAAGAGGGCTATACACAGGAGATGCCCTCGCAATCTGAGAGATTTGGAATGTTTTTGCAAAGATTGTGCAAATATTGCCAGGTCAAGATGTGCCATGCTGATGGACTCATACCCCAAAAGACTGCTGCTCGTACACAAAGAGTGCTGTAAGAACATCAAAAGGTGCTTCAACAAAGTATTAGTTTAAGGGTGTGCACACTTGGGCAACAATATTTTTTTTAGTTTATTTTTACTTCCCTTCACCTAAAAGATTTCAGTTTGTTGTTCAACTGAGCTGTACACTTTATAGGTCACATTAAAGGTGGAAAAAGTTCTGAAATTATTTATCTTTGTCATTTTTTTTTTTTTTTTTACATCCCAGAAACCTGATATTTTAACATGGGTGTGTATACTTTTTTTTTTTTTTTTTTTATTCACTGTATGTGTAATAAAATGGAATGACACAGGGAAACGTATTGCACATGTTAACTGAAATGTATTTTAATACTTAGTACAAAATCCTTTTATTGGTAATGACTGCTTCAAGACACCTCCCTGTATGGAGAAACTAGTAGCATGCGTTGCTCAGGTGTGATTCTTCCACACAAACAGTCTTCAAATATTGAAGGTTCTGTGGGCCTCGTCTATAAACTCTGACCTTTAGTTCTTTCCAAAGATTTTCTATTGGACTCAAGTCAGGTGATTGGCTGGGCCATTCTAGCAGCTTTATTTCCTTTCTTTGAAACCAATTGAGAGTTTCCTTGGCTTTGTGTTTTGGGATCATTGTCTTGCTGAAATGTCCACCCTCTTTTCATCCATCTCTCTCCCTCTCCCTCCCTCTCCCCCCCTCCCTCTCTCCCCCCCTCCTCCCTCTCTCCCCCCCTCTCTCTCTCCCCCCCTCCTCCCTCTCTCCCCCCCTCTGATAAGAAAGTATACACACTTTGATTCCAAGCATAGCACTTGCTAGAGAAATCCCATAGAACAGGGCTGCTTTTTATCATGGCTGCTGAGCCCTGACACCGTGGTCAGTTTACGTGCCTCCGTCATCCCCAGCTCTCCTCTGTCCACCCCCCCCTCCTCCCTCTCTGCCTGTCAGCTCTTACCAGTGCCACTCTGCTCCCTGCCCCTTTTCTTTCTGCTGTTAAAATAACTGAGTGTTATTTTATAGCGGCGCTCACGTGACCGGCCAGCTCCTCTCTTCCTCTCCTCCTCCTGGCTGATGTCAGCGGGGGATTCTCAGCCCGTAGTTGACACTGTAATGCTGCAATGTTCTGTGTTTAGTGGCTGAAGAAGCCCTATATACAAGAGGTGTCTTCAAAAAGTTTCCACTTTTTTTTTTTTTTATGTTTTCGTTGGTGAGGGCAGGAGGAGTAGTAATTGGTCGTGTCTAAGAGTCTTATGTGACTAGTCTGTCTGGCAAGTCAGCTGGCTGACCTTGCAGTTTAGTACAAGTGATGTAATTTGTTTTTGAGGTTCTTAACAAAAAAAGGTAAAGAAAAGTGTGGAAACTTTTTGAAGAATCCTCGTATTTTTAGTTTCTGTATTCTCTCCCTGTTTTCATTATGTTTTTTGCTTTTGAGAGCTTTTTTTTTTTTTTATTTTTTTTGTCCGAATAACAGATTGGAACTTCCAGACTAGTTTTCTGCATATTGGTCCTACAGCAGTGTTTTAGAATTGTAGCCCCTGGTGGCATTTCTTAAAGTGGGGTTCCACCCAAAAAACAAAAATACCTGGAAAAAATCTAAAAAAAACCCCAAAAAAAATTTGGATATTTTTTTTTTTTCACTTACCTCTAAATGCCTGTTGCTAGGTGGTCCCTCGTAGTCTGCCTCTTCCAGTGCCTGGGCTGGTGACATCACTTCCCCCCCAGGCACAGGAAGGGCTCCGCTCTGCTCCCTCCCTCCTGTCAATCATCTGGGACCCATTACAGGGCCCAGGTGATTGAGCGGCCAATAACAGCGCGCGGCGCCGCTCGCGCATGCGCAGTGGGTGCCAGGCTTTGAAGCCACAGCCCGGCGCCCACAGTTGAAATGCCGGCGCCGACGAGCGGAGGGGGGGGGGGACGAGCGGGGCCTTGATCCCCCGCATCGCTGGACCCAGGGACAGGTGAGTGTCCAATTAAAAGTCAGCAGCTGCAGTATTTGTAGCTGCTGACTTTTAATTTTTTTTTTTTTTTTGACGGCCCCCCTGGGTGGAACTCCTCTTTAATGGGTAAAATAAAAGAACCTGAACCTGCAAAACAAAGCAACAGGTTTTTTTGTAATGGCAACTCCTCCAGAAGCTTATATATTTTACTCTCCATCATTGCTCTGCTGCTTTGTATGTCCACCAAGAACAGAGCAGAATACCCTGATATGTCTTGGTATGGGGAGCATATCTTTGAGTTTTTGGGAAAGAGGAGAGAAGAGCAACCAAACGGATAAGAGGCATGGAGGAGCTCAGCTATGAGGATAGATTAAAGGGAACTGAATTTAAGAGGAGATTAAGGGGGGATATGATCAAGATGTATAAATACATAAGTGGTCCATATAGCAACTTTGGTGTTGAGTTATTCACATTTTAAGATAATCACCAGAGGACAAGGGGACACTCTTTACGTCTAGAGGAAAAGAGATTTAATCTCCAAATACGGAAAGTATTTTTCGCAGTTAGAGCTGTGAAAATGTAGAATAAGCTCCCTCAAGAGATGGTTCTGGCCAGCTCAGTAGATTGCTTTAAAAAAAGGCCTGGGTACTTTCCTAAATGTACATAATATAACTGGATACTAATATTTATAGGTAAAGTTGATCCAGGGAATATCTGATTGCCTCTCGGGGGATCAGGAAGACATTTTTTTTTTCCCCCTGCAGGAGCAAATTGGATCATGCTTTTGCTGGAGGTTTTTTCCTTCCTCTGGATCAACTGTGGGTATAGGATTGTGTATAAGGGATTATATATATATTTTTTCAACCTTTTTTTTTATTGGTTGAACTAGATTGACTTGTGTCTTTTATTTTATTTTTTATTTTTTCAACCAGACAAACTATGTAACTATCCCATCCATGTCACATACTGGTGTTTTGCCATTTAAGGGACCCAACGCGGTCACATGGTGTTGGGGAGACAGTCTTTAGCTCTGTGTAGGCTACAAGTCAAATTAGTGACCACGGTCTGTTTTCTGAATAGCGTGATTTATGGCCCACTGAGTTTAAAACTGCCACAATGGAATATGTGACAAGGTGGGACCACTTTTGGGAATACCATCATTAACCAATCACAGGAAGTGCCTGAACAGACATTTTTGGTGGGATCACTGGGTGGTGTTTTAATGGAATATAGATTTCAAAAGAGTAAAACAACTTTTGACATTTTACATGAGATATATAAACCTTTTATTAGAGATTTTAGTGGTTGGATCTAAAGAAAAAGACCAGTAATTCATAGCAACCAGTCTGATCTGGGTTTACTGAAGTAAGACCTTTAAAAAAAAATAGGACTTCGATTGGCTATTAAAGAGGAAGTAAACCCTAAGGACTTTTTCCCCCTGCAAAGTAAAAGCATAATGGGCTAGTATGCATTGCATACTAGCCCATTATGTGGCACTTGCCTGCAAACGAAACCCGCATTGTCCCTGCTGGTGGCCGCATCCATCTTCGCCCCTCTTCTGGGCTCTGTGACTGGCCGGAGTCCCGTGCCATCAGTCACGGCACTTGCTAATAAACGTCACGGAGGGACGTTTCTTCACAGCGCATGCGCCGATGACGTAGGCGCAAGCGTATATGGTAAATATCTCCTAAACCGTGCAGGTTAAGGAGATATTTACAGTACCTACAGGTAAGCCTCATTATAGTCTTACCTGTAGGTATAAGTGGTGTATCTAGGTTTATAACCACTTTAACAGTTTCTCCCAGCTGCACATAGTCATTATGCTTCTCACTGTTTTATTAGAAGAGTCTAACAGTGTTAAAGTGGTAAACATGACTTCTGATATGACTTCTGATATGACTTCTTGTGGTTTGGGTAGATGTGGATGTAGGCGTCTAAAATATGAAACCTATGCAGTACTCAGAAAAGCAGGAGGAAGACAGAGGCTTGAAAAGCTACATAGGCATATGCAATAAGACTACAGCAACCAGAAACTTTACCACTATATGTACTGCAGTTGTAACAGAGTTGTTGACTTTTGCATTACTTTTATTATTAAACTGGTCACAAATCTTGGCAACTTAAACTTGGCATATAATAATAATTATTATTATTATGCAGGATTTATATAGCGCCAACAGTTTGCTCAACACTTTACAAAATGAAGGCAGACCTTACAATAACAATACAATTTGGTACAAGAGGGATCCGAGGGCCTTGCTCTTTTAGAGCTTACAATCTAAGAGATAACCAAGTGCATAAGCAAAAGGATATCCTCGGTAAAAAAAAGACTGACAAATTCATGCAGTTGAATTTATATGCAGATCACCATTTTACCTCTGAGTCTCATGTGGTCCAAACCTGTGTTGGCTTCCTGAGCCTTCCTGTTGGCCTGTGAGTCTGCCAATCATACGAGAGGGCCATTTGGGACGCATGTCTTGGGGGAAGAGCTTAGCACTTTTGTTTCCTCTGCTTGTATTTCTGAATCTACTGAACGTTTTGGTATGCATGCTTTTTCGTCTGTGATCAGTCCTTTTTTTTTTGAACAGAGTAGGGAAGAGTTAAAGCGGATCTTTACCCATAACAAATTGATAAAACATATTCTTTAGCAAGGAACTAACATTCCACATTTAATAATTATGCTACCACAATTAATGTGTGCTGTAAATTGCCTCCAGCACTGCTCCTGTTACTTTTTGCCAGAGGCTGCCATTTTGCTGAAGACCAGAGCCGGGACACTGCATGTCATTCAGATAGGAGTTGCACCGCATTCCTATTCAAATCACATGCGATGTCTGTGCGGTGCAATTTGAGCCACTCTTAAAAGGTACAGGACCCTTTTTTCCAACGCTGTAATTGGATCGCATGGGTGTTCAATCGTACATAAATACAGTATCTCACAAAAGTAAGTACACCCCTCCACGTTTTTGTAAATATTTTATTATATCTTTTCATGTGACAACACTGAAGAAATGACACTTTGCTACAATGTAAAGTAGTGAGTGTACAGCTTGTATAACAGTGTAAATTTGCTGTCCCCTCAAAATAACGCGCAGCCATTAACCACTTCTGGACAGGCTCATGACAATATACATTCCGGTTTCAGATAAAAGTGGTCTCTGCGGCGGATTCGCCGCAAGATCACTTTTATCGGGGGGCCGGAGAGGTTCACCCCGTCCCGCTGCACTCTGGTCCTCTCCGCCACTTACCGGATCGGTTGGTAGCGGCAGAGACGATTGGGTCCTCTTCCCTGCTTGGTTGGCTGCTGAGCGAGGGGAAGATGGCCCCCACTCAAATCCATAGCATTGACTGGCGGAAGTGACGTCGTACATCACTTCCGCCCAATGCTCTTAAAGGAGAATTTTTTTATTATTTTTCAAATTACTTTTTAAAAAAAATATATATATAAAGCAGAATAAATGAAAAAAAAATTTTTTTTTTTTTAAAAGCTTCTTGTCCCGCAATAATTCTAGCCCTAGACCTCCTCTGTAACTCGAAACTTGTAACCTGTAGAAATTTTTAAACGTCACCTATGCAGATTTTTAAAGGTAAAAGTTTGTCGCCATTCCACAAGTGGGTGCAATTTTGAAGCAAGACATGATGGGTATCAATTTACTCAGCGTAACATTATCTTTCACAATCTAAAAAAAAATTAAGCTAACTTTACTTATTTCTTCCAAAAAAATGTGCGCTTGTAAGACCACTGCGCAATTGCGGTGTGACAGAGTATTGCAAGAACCGCCATTTTTTTCTCTAAGGTGTTAGAACCCCAAAACATTATATATTGGTTTTTTTTTTTAAAGTAATTTTCTAGCAAAAAAAATTATTTTAACATGTAAACAACAAATCTCAAAAAGGCCCAAAGTGTCAATATTTTGTGTGGCCACCATTATTTTCCAGCACTGCCTTAACCCTCTTGGGCATGGAGTTCCCCAGAGCTTCACAGGTTGCCACTGGAATCCTCTTCCACTCCTCCGTGACATCACCGAGTTGGTGGATGTTAGAGACCTTGCGATCCTCCCACCTTTCGTTTGAGGATGCCCCACAGATGCTCAATAGGGTTTAGGTCTGGAGACATTCTTGGCCAGTTCATCACCTTTACTCTCGGTTTCTTTAGCAAGGCAGTGGTTGTCTTGGAGGTGTGGCCCAGTCTCCAAAGGGAGGGGATCATGCTCTGCTTCAGTATGTCACAGTACATGTTGGCATTCATGGTTCCTCAATGAACTGTAGCTCCCCAGTGCCAGAAGCACTCATGCAGCCCCAGACCATGACACTCCCACCACCATGCTTGACTATAGGCAAGACACACTTGTCTTTGTACTCCTCACCTGGTTGCCGCCACACACACTTGACACCATCTGAACCAAATAAGTTTATCTTGGTCTCATCAGACCACAGGACATGGTTCCAGTAATCCATGTCCTTAGTCTGCTTGTCTTCAGCAAACTGTTTGCAGGCTTTCTTGTGCATCCTCTTTAGAAGAGGCTTCCTTCTGGGACGACAGCCATGCAGACCAATTTGATGCAGTGTGCGGCGTAGGGTCTGAGCACTGACAGGCTGACCCCCACCCCTTCAACCTCTGCATCAATGCTGGCAGCACTCGTCTATTTCCCAAAGGCAACCTCTGGATATGACGCTGAGTACGTGCACTCAACTTCTTTGGTCGACCATGGTGAGGTCTGTTCTGAGTGGAACCACTCCTGTTTCATTTCTGGTCTTGGCCACCGTGCTGAAGCTCAGTTTCAGGGTCTTGGCAATCTTCTTATAGCCTAGGCCATCTTTATGTAGAGCAACAATTCTTTTTTTCAGATCCCCAGAGAGTTCTTTGCCATGAGGTGCCATGTTGAACTTCCAGTGACCAGTATGAGAGAGTGAGAGCGATAACACCAAATTTAACACACCTGCTCCCCATTCACACCTGAGACCTTGTAACACTAATGAGTCACATGACATCGGGGAGGGAAAAAGGCTAATTGGGCCCAATTTGGACATTTTCACTTAGGGGTGTACTCACTTTTGTTGCCAGCGGTTTAGACATTAATGGCTGTGTGTTGAGTTATTTTGAGGGGACAGCAAATTTACACTGTTATACAAGCTGTACACTCACTACTTTACATTGTAGCAAAGTGTCATTTCTTCAGTGTTGTCGCATGAAAAGAGATAATAAAATATTTACAAAAATGTAAGGGGTGTACTTACTTTTGTGAGAAATTACTAGTATAAGTTTGTGTGTATATGGTTACTGTCTTGGGGGGAGGGGGTCTGATTGAGGAAGAAGGAAGTCCATAATCATCCTTCTTCCCCCTCTGTCCCCCCCCCCCAGGATTCTCTCCCCGATTTACCACCTCTGAGCTGGTGAATTCCGACAGAGATCGCACCTTCATATACTGGCCGTTTCTGTGTCAGTCAATGACGGCTTCTCTGTGTGCGATCATCTCTGTTGCATAAACCGTTGATGAACTGAGATCAGAAGTGATCCTCGGGGTCACCGCTGTTCAGTTTCATAAACGGACACCTATAGCAGAGATTTTGGTCACTTCTGCACCAGTCAGTTCAGGCTGAATATACTACCTAATATATGATGGCAATTTCTGTAAACCCATACACAGGAAAAGGTTGCTTTAAATAAGAGACTATTATTTTTGTAACTACACGCTAGGAAATTGTTCACAGCAGTGAATGTGCTTACATTGTGTTTTCTCTTCTCAGTGGACATTCGAGAAATAAAGGAGATTCGGGTGGGGAAGAATTCACGGGACTTTGATAGATACCTGGAAGATGCCACAGTGCGCTTGGAAACCGACCACTGCTTTGTTATCCTGTACGGAACAGAGTTTAGACTTAAAACTTTAAGCCTGCAAGGTAGGTGGCCTTTATTTCAGGTAAAAAGTGTGTGTGTGTGTGTGTGTGTATATATAAATCTCTCTCTCGATATTTCTCTCTCGATTTCTCTCTCGATTTCTCTCTCGATTTCTCTCTCGATTTCTCTCTCGATTTCTCTCTCGATTTCTCTCTCGATTTCTCTCTCGATCTCTCTCTCGATCTCTCTCTCGATCTCTCTCTCGATCTCTCTCTCGATCTCTCTCTCTCTCTCTCTCTCTCGATAGATTATAGAATGTAATGTGTGAATCCTGTGTCAAGGGTTCACCCTTTATAAAACATTGATGTGCTAGAGTCTATATATTTATTATTATACTTTTTTTTTTTTTTTAAGTTCTAACAGTACTAAAATATCATGCATACCCATTGGACCAGAGATGTCAAATGAAACGGTGCTTAGAGGCGCTCCAGTCTTCTCCAAAAAAAAAAAATAAGTCATCAGTTACAAATACTGTAGCTTCTGACTTTTAAAATAAGGACACTTGCCTGCCCCTGGATGTAGCTCTCTCTTCACCCAACCCGATTCTTTAATCCACTTCGGGTCCAGGCGTCTGCATCTTGACTAAGAGAAACCAGCAGTTAAGCTCTGCCAGCCGGCTCCCAATTTTGTGAATGGGACTTGTGATGTTTCCCGGGGGTGGGGAAACATCATTGCGGCGATCTGGTCGGAAGTGGGGGAACACCACCCTTTTCAAAATCGGGAGGAGGAGGAAGAGCGGAACTCTCCCTTTTGGGTGACGTTCCGCTTCAACTGAATTTTGTTATTAGAAAAATATATAATTGTAGGAATAAACAAACAAATTCTATTTTGTAATATAACTCTCCTCTCCTCTCTTCTCTCCCAAGCGATCTATCCTCTCTCTCTCTCTCTCTCTCTCTCTATCGCTCTCTCTATCGCTCTCTCTCTCTATCGCTCTCTCTCTCTATCGCTCTCTCTCTCTATCGCGCTCTCTCTCTATCGCTCTCTCGCTCTCTCTATCGCTCTCTCTCTCGCTCTCTATCGCTCTCTCTCTTGCTCTCTATCGCTCTCTCTATCGCTCTCTCTCTCTATTGCTCTCTATCGCTCTCTCGATCTCGCTCTCTCGATCTCGCTCTCTCGATCTCGCTCTCTCGATCTCGCTCTCTCGATCTATCCTCTCTCTCTCGATCTATCCTCTCTCTCTCGATCTATCCTCTCTCTCTCTCGATCTATCCTCTCTCTCTCTCGATCTATCCTCTCTCTCTCTCGATCTATCCTCTCTCTCTCGATCTATCCTCTCTCTCTCTCTCGATCTATCCTCTCTCTCTCTCTCGAACTATCCTCTCTCTCTCGATCTATCCTCTCTCTCTCTCTCGATCTATCCTCTCTCTCTCGATCTATCCTCTCTCTCTCTCTCTCGATCTATCCTCTCTCTCTCTCTCTCGATCTATCCTCTCTCTCTCTCTCTCGATCTATCCTCTCTCTCTCTCTCTCGATCTATCCTCTCTCTCTCTCTCTCGATCTATCCTCTCTCTCTCTCTCGATCTATCCTCTCTCTCTCTCTCTCTCGATCTATCCTCTCTCTCTCTCTCTCGATCTATCCTCTCTCTCTCTCTCTCTCGATCTATCCTCTCTCTCTCTCTCTCGATCTATCCTCTCTCTCTCTCGATCTATCCTCTCTCTCTCTCTCTCTCTCTCGATCTATCCTCTCTCTCTCTCTCGATCTATCCTCTCTCTCTCGATTCTCTCTCTCTCTCTCTCTCTCTCTCTCTCTCTCTCTCTCTCTCGATCTATCCTCTCTCTCTCTCTCGATCTATCCTCTCTCTCTCTCTCTCGATCTCTCCTCTCTCGATCTATCCTCTCTCGATCTCTCCTCTCTCTCTCGATCTCTCTCGATCTCTCTCGATCTCTCTCGATCTCTCTCTCTCTCGATCTCTCTCTCTCTCGATCTCTCTCGATCTCTCTCGATCTCTCTCTCGATCTCTCTCTCTCTCTCTCTCGATCTCTCCTCTCTCTCGATCTCTCCTCTCTCTCTCGATCCCTCCTCTCTCTCTCGATCCCTCCTCTCTCTCTCGATCCCTCCTCTCTCTCTCGATCTCTCCGATCTCTCTCTCGATCTCTCCGATCTCTCTCTCGATCTCTCTCGATCTCTCTCTCGATCTCTCCGATCTCTCTCGATCTCTCTCTCGATCTCTCCTCTCTCTCTCGATCTCTCTCTCGATCTCTCTCTCTCGCGATCTATGCTCTCTCTCGCGATCTCTCTCTCTCTCGCGCGATCTATGCTCTCTCTCTCGCGATCTATCCCCCCCTCTCTCGATCGATCTATGCTCTCTCTCGATCTATCTCTGAGCTTTAATGACTTGATTGCTGTGCCTTTTTTTTGGTCTTCCAGCCACATCAGAGGAGGAAGTGAACATGTGGATTAAGGGGTTGAATTGGTTGCTCCAGGACACTCTTTTGGCCCCCACTCCGCTGCAGATCGAGAGGTAAGGAGAAGCTGTATGACTTTTAACATTTTTCCAAATCAGTTGTGAAAGGTCTTGGAGAATCACCTGAACAATTATAGATGGCACAACTACAGCAATACTTAACAGCAATCGTTTGTGGCTCCACTGCTAGCGATCAAACAGACCAGGTAGTGTCTTTTTATGGAACTAGTTTTGCGGTTTATGAACAACTCCATAACCTATTTTTGGCCTTCCCTAAATTTGGCTCAGTTCCCTAATTAAATCGGAACCCAAGGCAGATCTAAAAGCATTTACTGTGGTTAAAAATGCATTAAAAATAATATTTTTTTAAATGCAAATAATGTAAGTAGATGGCTTCCTGTAATGCCCTGTACAGCAGCAGATTTGGCTGCACATTGGGACAGGAAAAGTCATGTTTGAACCAGTCGGACTCTGCTGTATTTGCATGTGCTGATGAGGAACATACTGAAAGGGGAAAAGAAGAGTGAGCAATGGGTGTGATGATCAAATTCGTCATCTGCTGCCCCTTCGTTGTCCTATCAAAGACTGTGGGAAGGAAATGATTAACCCCATTGCGCCTAAGGGTAAAACAAATCTAACTGCCTAAGCACAATTTTGCAACTTTGACATGTGTTCGTAAAACCGTACATATCATCACTACTTTGTGCATCCATGTGGATTATACCTTGTTTGTTTTTTTTTTTTTTTGTTTGTTTTTTTTTTAGGACAAATTGGGCCTTCATTTGGTAGTAAATGGTTATGTGTATCTCCTGTTGTTTATTTTCCATTTGATTAAAAAAAAAAAAAAATATATATATATATATATATATATATATTATAATTTTTTTTTTTTTGTTCTCAAATTTAGTTGTATATGTCTTGTTACTACCATAACCTACCACCAAAGAACAACCCAAAATAAATTTTCCTGCTCCTGAGGTTTGCAGCGATATCACATATGTGTATGTTGTTGTTTGTATCCATAGTACAGCCCAGAATCAATGGTGCACTTTTTTTTTTTTGTTCTACCTAAAACACACTGATGCTAATTAAAAAAAAAAAAAAAAAATCCTGCCCAAAATATACTGACCCTGACCTTTTGACCCTTACTTGACCTTGCCACTAACCTAGATCAAACCTTGATCTAGGTATTGTTTTCTTTTTTCTTCTTTTTTTTTTTAACACTTTTTTTTCCCTCTCTGCAAGGAAAGAGAAAGATACATTGTATCTTTCCTCTCCATTCAGAGCGAGAAACACAGGGGCGGGCTTCACAGTGACTGATCACTGTGGTAGCCAATCAGAGGCTACCACAGCAATCATGTGATCTGGAGTAGGGAGTTCTGGGGCTCTTGCTGAGACTGGGAGCAGGCTGTGCGGCACAAAGGCAAGTATGTGTATATGTGGCCCCAGAAAAAAGCCCAGTCTAGTGGGACCACATATGTGCTTTATCGGCGGGAAGGGGTTAAGCACTATTGCTTATCTGCAGAAGAGAAAAATTAGGCCACCAACAAAAATATCTCCTATACATGTGTTACTTAGTAGATTGTGTGGAGTTTAGCTTCATTTTAATAATGGTCATGTGACCGTGTGAACCTTGCAAACAACAGAATCAGTGTGAAGGTGCTTGAGTAAAGTGAAGTTCTCCTTTGAACTTGCACCAAACTAAGAGCACACGTAGTTCAAAATCCTTATACACAATTTACAGGACAGGCTTTTACATTGTTCACTTCAAACAAAACGTTTATTATCTCCCAATACTACACAATACAGATTTGTTGTTGATGTCTTAAAGAAAAATTTGTATTAATTAGAAAACCAGGGCTGCCTTTATGACTCCTTGGCTTGTGCCTGGACGGCCGATTCTCTTAGGTGCTAGCTCCCCATAATTCCCAATGACCATTCAGGAGTAAAAAAAAGTTGGAGAGACCTAGAAGGGGAAAGTCTAATTAGGAGACCATGAGATGTTGAGGGTAACAACGATGGTAGCAGTAGAGAAGAACCTTGTATTCAGAAAAGGGGTTGACTGCAGATTCTGGATGAACTCGTTTTTTGGCATGGACTGCTTGGTTGTCTGCTTGGCCACAACCTGTGCAAAAGAAAAATTTAACTTTGTGATTAACTAAAGCAATGGATTTATTCAATTTGTCTGGATTTACAGAAAGCATTGTGGTACATTCTTAAAGGGAAACCCATTGGAAGAAAAATGTTAAATTGCCATTGCTGACCTCTCCTTCTGAAAATGTTGGGCATCTGGCTGTCATGCTAATCCCTCGAGCTTAAGCACTTTGAGGGTCAGTTCACACCACATGCAGTCCAATGCGGTTTTTTTTTCTGCAACAAAAACGCATTAAAAGTAGGTTATATGGTTTCCAATGGCATCAGTTCACACCAGTGCGGTCAGTTCCAGGGCTTTCCAGTTCCAGAAATAAAAAGTAGAATCTGCTGCATTTTCCTGCACTGTACTGGAACGTGGTAAAATGCATCAAAAACATGCCATAATGCACTGCAATGCATCAAGAACGCACCGGACCCCAGTACAGGAAAAGATAAGAAAATAAACATCTGCAATGCATTTGGAAACGCATTAAAAACATGCCAAAAATGCGATTAAAAACACGTGCATGCGTTTTTGATACATTTCCTTTGAAGTCTGTGGGCCTCAAAGTTGCACTGCATCACACAAAAATATAAATAAAAATTCCATAAATATATCCCACAGTTTGTAGACGCTAAAGCGTTTGCGCCAATCAATATACACTTATTGGGATTTTTTTTTTTTACCAAAATTATGTAGCAAAACACATATTGGCCTAAATTGGTGAAGAAATTAGAAACATTTTGTTTTTTTGAAATAATAGTATAAGGAAAAAGTATTGGTGGGGGGGGGGAAGCAATAATGAAAAATTCTTGGGTGGTAAGACTTTCTGGTCCACATAACTGGGGATGTGGTGGGGGTTGTCCTTTGCATATATACGTCACTCCTAAAGGTGTCCCTCTTCTTCTATTTTTTATTATTTTATGTATTTATTTTTTTTAGTGGGGAGATATGTTGTATCTGTGGAGTATTGGAATTGTAACATCTGGCCTTTATGCTTTAGCTCAAGATTAAAGCCGGCCATAGATGGTGCGATTTTCTTTCCTGCAATACAGTCAGTGTTGGTGGAGGGGAATCTCTCCCACAAGCTATTGTGTTCTCCCGGTGGGGGGAGCCATCCCGGCTGGGAGAACAGTGATTATTGCGAGCCCATACATGGTTTGAATCTTGGCCGCTCCCTGCTTAACCCTCTGTGATTCTAACCATTAATTGCCGGTTTTAGAAAGTATTGAACCTAGAGACATCCAGGCAACTAGAATATCGCTATATATCAACACAGGTTTTCTTGTAAGGCCGGGTTCACAGCATGGGGTCCTGTGTCCCTGTTCACCAGTTCAGGTCCAAAATTTTGCCTGAATTGGAGCCTGAACCCGACCCAAAGATGCACAGGACCCTTCTGCAATGCAGATCGCGGCCACCACGGACCTGTGTGAACTGGCTACATTGAGAGCCGGGCACACACTCCTGCCCTGCGAATTGGATTTTGGGAAACCCACATCCAATTTGCATATATGTGAGCCCATCCTAATACTATAGCTAAGGAACACACCACTTGCTCAGATCAGCCAGTCCAGCTTTTATGTTTTGCAGAAAAATAATGGCTCAAAGGACAATTTGTGCCCTGTTCTACCTTTTGACAGTTTTTACATAGTAGGGCTCATCTTATCTTTAGAAGTAGTAGTACAGCAATAATAATACTGTTTTTTTGTTTTTTTTCTGATACAGGTGGCTCAGGAAACAATTTTACTCATTAGACAGAAATCGAGAAGACAAGTAAGTAACGGATTGGGAATTATTTCAAAAATTGGTCAACTTGGGTAACTCTTTTCATGTATTTAAAGGAATGACTAGTCTTTCCATTTAACTTTTTTTTTTTTTTAATACAGTGCCTTGAAAAATGTTTCCTACCCCTTGAAACTTTCCATATTTTTTTCATGTTCCAACCATGAACGTAAATGTATTTTATTGGGCTTTTATGTGATAGACCAACACAAAGTGGCACACAATTGTGAAGTGGAAGGAAAATGATAAATGGTTTTCCAAATTTTTTACAAATATCTGAAAAGTGTGGTGGGCATTTGTATTCAGCCCCCTTTACTCTGATACCCCTAACTAAAATCTAGTGGAACCAATTGCCTTCAGAAGTCACCTCATTAGTAAATAGAGTCCACCCGTGTTTAATTTAATCTCAGTATAAATACAACTGTTCTGTGAAGCCCTCGGAGGTTTGTTAGAGCTCCTTAGTGAATAAACAGCATCATGAAGGCCAAGGAACACACCAGACAGGTCAGGGATAAAGTTGCGGAGAAGTTTAAACAGGGTTATAGTAGGTTATAAAGAAATATTCCAAGCTTTGAACATCTCACGGAGCACTGTTAAATCCATCATCCAAAAATGGAAAGAGTATGGCACAACTGCAAACCTACCAAGACATAGCCGCCCACCTAAACTGACAGGCTGAGTAAGGAGAACATTAATCAGAGAAGCAGCCAGGAGGCCCATGGTAACTCTGGAGGAGAAGCGGAGATCAACAGCTCAGGCTGGGTTCACACTAATGCGAATTGGATGCGGGTTTCCCCATATCCAATTCGCATGACAGGAGATTTTGACCAGCTCCATATGGAGCCGGTTCACACATCTCTGTGGCTGCTACAGAGCAACTTGCACAGGAGTCCTGTGCATCTTTGGCTCTGCTCCAGGGCCGAATTCAGGCAAAAATTTGGCCCTCCTTCGTTCGTGAAGCAGAGAACAAGGACGCACCGGACCCCTGCTGCGAGCCGCATTCGACATCAGTGTGAGCCCAGCCTTAGGTGGGAGAATCTGTCCACAGGACAACTATTAGTTGTGCACTCCACAAATCTGGCCTTTATGGAGTGGCAAGAAGAAAGCCATTGTTGAAGAAAAGCCATAAGAAGTTCTGTTTGCAGTCTGCGAGAAGCCATGTGGGGGACACAGCATACACGTGGAAGAAGGTGCTCTGGTCAGATGAGACCAAAATTTAAAATTTTCGCCTAAATGCAAAACGTGTGGTGGAAAATTAACACTGTACATAACCCTGAACATACTATCCCTACTGTGAAACATGATGGTGGAAGCATCATGTTGTGGGGATGCTTTTCTTCAGCGGGGACAGGGAAGCTGGTCAGAGTTGATGGGGAAGATTGATGGAGCCAAATACAAGGAAATCTTAGAAGAAAACCTGTTAGAGCAGTGGTTCTCAACTCCTGTCCTCAGGACCCACCAACAGGCCAGGTTTACAAGATAAAGATAAATGAAATGCATCACAGGTGATATCATTTTCTGCTCAGTGATTGCAGTATTCTTGTCTGCATCTCTCAAAGGTAATACTTAAAATCTGGCCTGTTAGTAGGTCCTGAGGACAGGAATTGAGAACCACTGTATTAGAGTCTGCAAAAGACTTGAGACTGGGGCGGAGGTTCACCTTCCAGCAGGACAACAACCCTAAACATACAGCCAGAGCTACAATGGAATGGTTTAGCTCAAAGCATATTCATTTGTTAGAATGGCCCAGTCAAAGTTCCAATCCAATTTAGAATCTGTGGCAAGACTTGAGGCAAGACTTGAAAATTGCTGTTCAGTTGCTCGCCAGCCAATCTGACAGAGCTTGAGCTATTTTGCAAAGAAGAATGGGCAATAATTTCACTCTCTAGATGTGCAAAGCTGGTAGAGACATCCCCAAAGACGACTTGCAACTGTAATTGCTGCAAAAGGTGGTTCTACAAAGTATTGACTCTGGGGGGAGGGGGTTGTTTGCCGAATACAAATACATGCCACACTTTTCAGATATTTATTTGTAAAACATTTGGAAAACCATTGATCCTTTTCCTTCCATTTCACAATTATGTGCCATTTTGTGTTGGTCTATCACATGAAATCCCAATAAAATGCATTTATGTTTTTGGTTGTAACATGAGTATACAAGGAGTATGAATACTTTTTCAAGGCACTGTATAAATGTGAGATCAGCTTGGTGCAAATAATGTTATCAGCGTGTGGTAATCAATTTTTTTAACTGTTTCTATATATAGTTTTGAAATTGTATATACGTCACATTTACGAAAATTGATCAATACTTGGATTGTACTTTACCATGTTTGACTTTTATTGCTCCCAGTCTGTTTGGACTAATTGAAAACCATGTGCTGCCTGGGTGGCTGATATCTTATCTAAGCAGCTGTCAACCTGATAAGTGGAGTCATAGTGGCTAATCTTCCCTGCCTTCTAATAAATCTTAAGTTGGGTATACACAGGTATTTTGTTTTCCTTCAACCAACCATGTGTGATGCAGGGATCTCTAAGTGCTGGTTCACACTACCGCGACTTGGGATCCGACTTGTCAGACCTCAAGTCGCCCCAAGTCGCTTGACATCTGAAAGTCCATGTAAGTGAATGAGAGCCGTCTATATGTACGCTACTGAAGTCGCTCCGACTTCAGAAAAGGTCCCTGTACTACTTCAAGGCGACTTGTAGGCGACTTGTACCCATTGCTTTCAATGTAAGTCGCCTACAAGTCGGATCGTGATCTATACTGAAGCGACTTCACAGGAAGAGAAGATGTTTTTTTCAAGCAAACCCCTCCCTCCCCCAGAGCGGATTGTAGTTTGATTGGCCACTGGAAAGTCGCCTGTCCTGGAGGCGACTTGAAGTCGCCTTGTAAGTCGCCCCAAGTCGCGCTGTGGTGTCGCCCTCAGGTCGCGTCCAGGTCGCCTCGCAAAGTCGCGGCCAGAGTCGTGTTGCCCCTGTGTGAACCGGCACTAAGGCTGAGCTATTTAAGCCCTCATGCATACAGGCTGTTAAAAAAACGTTATGAAAACGCCAGTATCTTTGCAGTGATTTTTTTTAAACTTTTTTCAGCTTTTTTCAGCGTTTTTGGCAATAGCGGTTTTAAGCGTTTTTGAGCGTTTTTCCGCGTTAGCGTTTTTGAGCGGTTTTTTTTTTTCAATTTTTTTTTTTTTTTTTCAATGGATCAAAAACGCTAAAAAACGTTGGTGAATGACGTTTTTGAGCGTTTTTCAGCGTTTTTCAGCGTTAGAGCGTTTTTACAGCTGAAAAACGTCTTTCAGAACCCACTGGTCCTGGGTTTTTTTTACAGCTTAAAAACGCCTATGCCACTTGCAGCTCAAAAACGCCTAGGTGGGCATGAAGCCATAGACTAACATAGACAGGCCTTTTTAAGCTGCAAAAAAAGCTCAAAAAAGCAGCTGTAAAAACGTCCGTGTGCATGAGGACTTATTCTGACAGCAGGACTCCCAATTGTCTGCAAGTGCTGATTGAATGCTGGTTTTCCAGCAAGATCATTCCACAGAAAACCAGTTGTTAGACCGTCTTCTGTTGAACAGACAGCGGTACGTACATGTGTTCCTGCTGAACCAGCTGATTTTCGGCACCTGTTTACTGGGCTTTAGCCTGTAATACTATGTACAAAATATATTACATTTTTAAGGTTTAGATAATGGCACTCTAGTAAACAGGACCTGATTTTACCAGCAGGTGGGTCTACAAAGGAGGCTGCCTAGACTTTAATTTTGTAGAAGTGATTTTGTGGCTGTGTAGCTGTACTGATCACCTCTACTAACAGAGAAGACATAGATCAATGTTAAAACCTTGGCTAGGGTTTCTAGGGCAGCCATGAGCTTGTTTTCACCCTTGCAATTCCATAACGTTGACCATTTATCATTGCTTACCTAGCACAGGCACAGCCGTGGTGTACAGCATACAGTGCCTTGCAAAAGTATTCGCCCCCTTGACATTTTTCATGTTTTGTTGCCTCACAACCTGGAATTAACATGGATTGTTTGAGGATTTGCATCATTTAATTTACAGAACATGCCCACAACTTTGAGGATGTGTGTTTTTTTTTTTTTATTGTGAAGCAAATAGGACAAAATAACAGAAAAGGTCAATGTGCAAAACTATTCACCCCCCCTAAAGTCAATACTTTGTAGAGCCACCATTTGCAGCTATCACAGTTCCAAGTCGCTTTGGATAAGTCTCTATGAGCTCCAGCCCTTCAAATTGGATGGTTTGCGCTTTTTTATTCATGTTTTATGTATATATTTTTCTAATTTTACTTCACCAACTTAGATTCTTGTGTTCTGATCCATCACATATAATTCAGATTAAAAAAACATTGAACTAAAGGCTGTAATGTAACAAAATAGGTAAAAACCCAAGGGGTTGAATACTTTTGCAAGGCACTGTAGCCTTGGCAGTTAGAGCAGCTTTTTTCAACCAGGGTGCCTTCAGGTTTCTTGAGGGATAGCTTGGCAAAATGCTTAAAAATTGCTTCAAAGTGGTATACAAGCCAGTGTGTGGATCAAGTCTGCCTTTTTATTTACACAAAGCCCCAGGTTTTCATTGTGCACCCTTAAAACCTTACAGCCAGCCGTTGGTCGCCTGTACAACATCGTTGTTTACCTTTTCTCTACCCCTCTCCATCAGCACTGGTGTAATATTCGCTGAGTGAGGGAGAAGAGAAACATTAGAATACGAGTCGGTGCTTTGCTTTGGAAGAATAAATTACCTCGAACATTGGGCGTGTGGATGTTGCTGGGTTATGTAAACTTTTTTTACTTTTTTTTTTTTTTTTTTTTTACAAAGTAGAATGGAGTGCTCCAAGAGTGTGCATAATTTTAAAGGGTGCCTTGACCTTAAAAAGGTTGAAAAACGCTGAGTTAGAGGTTAAAGGGGATCCTTTGTCACCAAGGGCTCCCATCCTGCACTAGAGACTACCATGGTCCAGCTGTTCATTCTAGGATTGTAATGTCATGGTGTGTTATTGCAGAGTGGCTCAGCCACCGACAGGAGGAAAGGTATACGTCATGCAAGTGGGCAGGTCGCTACGCGTTTCTTGGGCTCTGCCCCCTTTATCAAGCTGACTGCCTGGAAACTCAAGGCTCTTTAAAGGATAATCTTGGCATAATGTAGCGGGGAAAAAAAAAAAACAAGCAAGTACAAACAACAGTCCGTAACACTGCAATTTAACAATGCCAAAGCTAGGAAAACAAGAACCAGCATAGTGGGACATATGTAAAAAAAAAAAAAAAACTTGAGAATTATATATATATATATATATATATATATATATATATATATATGGGAGGCACATATTTGTATATGTGCCTCCCACTTTTTAAGGGACCAAAAGTAATGGGACAATTGGCTGCTCAGCTGTTCCATGGCCAGGTGTGTGTTATTCCCTCATTATCCCATTTACAAGGAGCAGATAAAAGGTCCAGAGTTCACTTCAAGTGTGCTATTTGCATTTGGAATCTGTTGCTGTCAACTCTCAATATGAGATCTAAAGAGCCATCAGTGAAGCAAGCCATCATTAGGCTGAAAAAAAACAAAACAAACCCATCAGAGAGATATCAAAAACATTAGGTGTGGCCAAATCAACTGTTTGGAACATCCTTAAAAATCCCATCCACAGTTACATCAAGATTTTTCTATACACACTTTTTTTGGGGGACTGCGTGTGTGCTCCTGATCCATGCTTGGGTCCTTTCCTCAGCTCCCGTGCTGGACATAATTATCTGGCTGACCTCCGGCAGGTGGTATCGCATGGCCTAGTATCAGCTCTTATGTGAGTACTTTCAGTTATGGCCGTTTATTTGTTCATCATCATCTTTAATCCCTCTACCCCTTCAGTCTGTGGTTATATTAAACTATAATATATATATATGATAATATTAATGTCCACCTATGCTGGTTCTTATTTCCCTAGCTTCACTGTTAAATTTTGTCCTTTTGGGTTTTTCCACCGCTACATTATGCTGACAGTGTACCTGAACACCTTCCCGCCCGGCCTATAGCAAAATGACAGCTGGGCAGTGGCTGTAAGATCCTGACTGGAGGTCGTATGATGTCCTCTCAAAAAGTGATCTGTCAGCAACTGTGTCCACCGGATACAGCCTAAAACTGATCGCTGGCGGTCACTTGACAATGGTTGGCTTCCTTTCATGCCATCCATTGTGTAAAATTCTGTTGCTAGCTGACATTGGTCAATGTGATCACATGGTACAGACAGGGCCAATCACAGCCCATCTGTACCATGTGATTAGCTTTGACCAATCACGGCTAATCACAACAAAACAAACTGAATGAATCCCGGGAACGGCCTGTCTTTCACCCTGCCGGCGGGTCCTTGTCTGTACTGCAGCTTTCGATCTAGCCATCTGGATTGCTACGTTTTTTTTAACTGTACCCTAAGCCTGGCACCCTGTTAGCTGCTCTTTTACACTGTCACCTTGATGAACTGCCCCCCCCCCCCCCCCCAATAGTATTGTGTAGTTTATTCCAAATCGCACACCGCTCTTTTTGGCTACCATCAGTGTAGTGTAGCTGGTCACACATTTTTATATGGTCCTTGTTTAAATCCATGCTTGTACTTACCGAGGATGAGGTTGCTGAATCCCTATGGCCATAATGTTTATTCCATTATTCCCTGTTAATGTAAATATGGGAAATAATTCTTTAGCAGGCTGTTGATTGCCCTCACGGCTCTCTGCTGGCCATTGACCTACTCGGCTCACACCTTTGTTGGACTGGGATTTGGTTCATGTCTACGCAGTCTAATATTTATTTACGTCAGCAAGCTTGCTCTTATTGTTAGTAATGTTATAGTCATGCTGGCCTTTAGATGATTCCGTTTGTCCTCTGTCTATTGTCACTCACTTCCTGAGCATAAACCATTAATAGAATTCCAGGGGTCGGGAGGTGTTTACAACATATTGGAATTCTTTGTGTGTGTTTTTCAGTGCTTTAAATGGCCAGATCACTTAGATTTCAGTTTATGATAGATGCTGGAGAGTGAAACCACCTAATTATTTTGCTAAGGCTGGGTTCACACTAGTGCGATGTCTGTGCAATGCAAATTCAGCCATACATACTGTGTGGCTGAAATCGCATCGCATTCACACCTAAAATGGTGCAGGACCCTTTTTTTTGGTCTGCACTGGAATCGGATAACATGGGTGTTCACACTCATGCGATCTGATTCCTATCCGATTTTCACAGTTCGCACTGCGATCTGCAAACCGATTTGGGGGTGTGATTAACTTTACATGAAGAGGTGGGTGGAAATATTTGAAACTGATTGAACTTGTTCACATGGTTGAGCCATGATTTTACCGACCACGACTTCCCATCTAAACACACAAATGCAGCTGCTCAGGACTCTACACAGGTGGCAAAATTTAAACCAGATGCAATGAATGCAAGTGTGCCATGCATGTGATTGCAGTGTGGTGGGTAGGCATTTTGAAGGTTAAAACAGGCAGTGAAGAAGGGGCGTGGCCTGAAGCTTCATGGAGTGAGGAGTGTGGTGTGAGAGCTCCGGCTACCAATATCCTGGAAAACCATCCTGCGGGGCTACATCACCCCTAAAACTTGGCACTAGACATCACAAACCATTCAGCAGCCTCCCGTGACTATGTCGCCTCCTAAACGCAATACCGGGACTCTCGGGAAGCTCGACAAGTACCGCCACGAGGAGCGGGAGACGGCGGCCGAAGATGGCGCCCAGCCGGACTCAGGGGAGAAGGCCCAGACATCCGGAGATACTGCTCGGATTCTGGAGGCGGTTTCGAACTGCCAAACAACTCTTACCTCCAAGATCGAAGAGGTCAAGGTGGACATTTCGCTCATCCGGCAAGATATCCACAAACTTAGGGAGAGAGTGTCTGAGGCGGAGCGCAGAATCGGCCAGGCAGAGGACGAAATCCCGCCATTACAGGTCAATGTTGAGAGACTACAGTATCAGCTAAACACAGTCCTTAGCAAACAGGACGAGATGGAGAACAGACTGCGCCGATGTAACCTCCGCTTTGTGGGACTTCCAGAAAAAGCGGAGGGCTCAAACCCCCCAACATTCCTGGAGAATCTCCTGATAACCAATTTTGGCAGAGAGGCCTTCTCCTCTACCTTTGTTGTGGAGCGCGCGCACCGGCTGGCGGCGCGACCACCTGCTCCTGGAGCCCCCCCGAGAACCTTCATAGCGAAACTACTGAACTTTCGCGACAGAGACACCATCCTGCGTCTAACCCGGGAGAAGGGGAATATCCCATTTGGAGATGCACATGTGGCGGTATATCCAGACTTCTCCGCCGAGGTGCAGAGGAAGAGAGCACAATTCTCTGAGGCCAAGCGCCAGCTGCGCAACCGCCACCTAGTCTACGCCATGCTGTTTCCAGCACGCCTCCGTGTGATCCGGGACAGAAAGGCTCACTTCTTCGAGGATCCCTCGGCGGTGATTTCCTGGCTGGAGGGCTGAGCAGTGACCGCTGACGACACTTTGATCCGAGAATTGAACCGCTGATTCCTCACTCGGCGGTATACAAGAGCCCCTCACCTCGGAGCAACTTACCACGCAAACAGTGAGTCACCCCCTCCCCCACATCGAGGGCTACCTCTGCCATATGACCATATACCTCTTTCATCCACCCCATGTCTCAGTTTTACAGCCACTCAACTTAGCTAATACTTTCCAGCCCTTGCTAAAATGCTTGCCCAGCCGGGCTCCGGCACTTTGAAACACCCCCCACAGACGTTCGGATGCTGGTTTGTTCAGCATCGCCATGTCCTTCAGATAACTTTTGTTCGCCCTCAGCGGCTTGCGGGATGGCTTTTGCCCCAACCACAAACATGCACTTAAATATCCTGCTCGGATTACCACCTGACTGGGGTGCTACCCTGCAACCGCACCAAGTAATGTTTCCCTGGCCAGCAGCAGCCCCCACGGACGCGGAGGGTTGCCACAAGTTCAATAAGCCAAGCTGGTCCAGAGCTGGCATAGTTTTAGTTTTTGTTTACGTTTTTGTTATTTTATTGGTTAAAGGTATTGATCCTCTTTCTAATGAGCAATGTCATACATTACATGTCATGCAACTCGTGGCTGATGCGTGCATGTCTGCATTCGTCGCCTTGGTCGCACGCAGGGTTGTCCGCAGGTCGGTGGGGCCCACTATCCGGGTCTGTCCGGCCGCCATATGGGACCGCCCTGGTGAGACCTATGCGACTGTAACTGACTTTTGTCTTAATGGAGCGCCCTGCATGGGGCCAATTTTGTCGGATGGGGCGGGTGGTTATCTCCTGCTGGTCCGATTGGCCACATTTCATTCACATAGCTGATGGCTTCCTTAAAAATTGTGACGTGGAATGTGAGGGGGCTACGCGACAGGTCCAAACGTCTTGCCGTACTGTCTCATCTTAAGCGCATGCATGCGGATGTACTTGTATTAGTGGAGACCCACATAACAGGGCAACTTCAAATGGCTCTCAAAAAGCCCTGGGTGGGCTGGACATATCAAGCTCCATTTACTAACAACTCCAGAGGCATAGCTGTCCTCATAGCCAAAAAGATTAACTTTCAACTGCACAATTTAAAATCGGACCAGCAGGGGAGATTCTTATTCCTGCATGTAACAGTGGGTGGGCTTGAACTTCTTTTGTTAGCTTTCTATATACCCCCACCCTTTCAATTCACTGCCCTCAAAGAAGGCCTGGCTTTCATGTCTGAGCATCCCACAACACCAGCAATCTGGCTGGGGGACTTCAATACAGTGATCAACCCCATACTCGACAGGCTCCACCCATCAGACGCACCACAGAACAGGCAGACTCTCACAAGATTTGGCAGATTCCTCTCGGAGTTTGCCTTATCCGATAGCTGGAGACTCAAATACCCCGACACACAGGCATACTCCTGTTTCACGCCCGCGCAAAATGCAATGTCTCGCCTGGACATGATTTTACTCACCCCCACTCTCATCCCGAACCTCCTTGCAGCGGGGTTCGGCTTGAGGGTTCTCTCAGATCATTCCCCCTATTGGACTACCCTGAAGCTACCGTCCTCCACGCCATCTCGCCTCTGGAGGCTAAATCCATTTTGGCTAACAATCCTCAATGACGTTGAGATTATACAGCGAGAGTGGTCCTATTATTTCCAGACTAACCAGGGGTCGTCCTCGCCTGGAATGGTGTGGGAGGCCTTCAAGATTCATGCCCGCCTGATCTTATCCACACACATCAACAGACACAAGGCCTCCTCAAACAACACTCTGCTACAGGCCGAGGAGTATTTAGGCTCCCTCGAACAGGCTTTCCTCTCCAACCCCACACCCTCCAATTCCGCCCAACTGCGTTTGCAATCTAGACTCACAGACAGCTTACACTTTGAGAAAGCCAAAAAAGGAATCTTCTTTAAAAAACAAAGGGTCTTTGAGCATGGGGAGCGGGCTGGGAAACTCTTGGCCTACATGGCCCACCTAGACCATACGCCTCCGGTGGTGGTCCAGCTCCGCTCACAAGATGGCACCATGCTCACAGACCCTGAACAAGTAGCCCAAGAATTCAAAAGATTTTATGCTGATCTATACACCTCTAGGGCTAACCAATCCATGGACGAACTGCACCTTCTCTTAGATAGTGTAGACTTCCCCTCCCTCTCAGAGACCCAGATTGAATCACTAGAGGCCCCTATAACAGAAGAATGCATTAAAATGGCGATAGCGAACCTCCCCTCATCTAAGGCTCCGGGCTCGGATGGCCTCCCCCTGGAGTTCTACTCCCAGTTCCAAGAGGTCCTCATCCCCCGACTAGAGGCCCTATACACACACATACATAAGTCCGGGACTCTCCCACGCACTATGAGTGAGGCATTGATTGTCCTCATTCCCAAACCAGGCAAAGACCCCCTCCAGCCCGAATCCTATCGTCCGATCTCTCTCCTCCAGCTGGATGTGAAAATCCTCGCCAAAATCCTCGCCATGAGACTCAACAAGGTCATCCTCAGCCTCATCCACCCCGACCAAACAGGCTTTATGCCCAATAAGAATACAGCGTTTAACCTAAGAAGGCTATTTTCAAACTTACAAGCCACGCATGATGAGCCTGGGTCCAGAGTGGTAGTCAGCCTAGACGCCGCCAAGGCATTCGACTCTGTGGAGTGGGGCTACTTGTGGGAGTGCCTCCGCAGATTCGGCTTTGGCCCCAGGTTCATCAGGTGGCTCCAACTTCTCTATCAGGACCCTACTGCTAGGATCCAGGTTAATGGCAAACTATCCACCCCATTCTCACTGTCCAGGGGAACGCGTCAGGGGTGCCCAATATCCCCCATGTTGTATGCGTTGGCGGTCGAGCCATTGGCCATAGCTATTAGAGCACACCCTGGCATCAGGGGCCTCCGTCGGGGGCAACTGACTGAGGTGCTCAGCTTATATGCGGACGATATGTTACTATACTTGTCGGACGCGGGCCCTTCGCTGGCCTCGGCTCTGCGGCTTATTCAGCAACATGGGACCTTCTCAGGGCTACAAATTAACTGGTCTAAGTCCCAAATACTCCCCATTGATGTTTCTGTCCCAACACATACTCAGGTATCCCTCCCATTAATACGGACTAGCCAACTCAAATACTTGGGCATCCAATGCTCGCGTTCCTTAACTGACTATATACTTCTGAACATTGAACCAATGTTTGCGTACTTAAAAAACAAGACACAAATCTGGTCCAGGCTTCCGCTAGGGGTGATGGGTCGTAACAGCTTGGTGAAGATGATTCTTCTTCCCAAGCTGTTATACCTATTCTGGCACGCCCCACTCTATGTCCCAGCTCACATTTTTAGATCCCTCGAGTCTATACTCAACACGTTCATCTGGGGCACCTCCAGACATAAGCTTTCATGGCAGACCCTTAAATGCCCTACTCATTTAGGGGGCACCGCCACCCCAGACCTCACATTCTATTACCTGGCCTCACAGCTATCCCACTTTTACTATTTCAATAGACATGACAAACTCCGCTACTCAACTCTGGTATGCACACACGCCTCTGATGTCGTGGCACACCCCTTTCAGATACTCTTCTGCAAACATAGGGGCAACTCAGGTCCTGGGGGAGGCAATAGACTAATGCAACACCACAGTAGAATATGGCAACGCACACTTCAAATCATAGGAGCCCCTCCCATCCATGCTCACACCCCAATATGGGATAATCCTCAGCTCCCTGAACTGCTGAACATCCCTGACTATAAGCTATGGATTTTTTTCAAAGTCATATACCTCTACCAGGTCGTGGCGGGAGGGGAGGTCAAACCATTTCAGGCTCTAAAGGATGAATTTGCCCTCCCTAACTACATGCTTTTCAGATATCTCCAGATTCGTCATGCCCTCCAATCCCAATTCAGCAGTAACATCCCCGCTCTAGAAGTAGTGACTGTCACTGACCTTCTCTTAGGCGACGACCCGAAAAAGATGATCTCCACCCTATACAATACCCTCCTGACACCCGTAGCCACTAACCATACGCAAAACCTAAGGACCCAGTGGGAGACTGACATTGGGACCCTGGACGACGACCAGTGGGGAGACGTGCTAGGGACCAGCGCAAGAGTATCCCCGAAATTATCAGATCGCCTCACCCACTTATACATTCTCCACAGATCCTATCTCATCCCTGCACGTATCCGCAAGTACAGGCCGGACGCCAACTCGGCCTGCCCTCGCTGTGGTGACACCTCTAGTACCTTCTATCACCTGATCTGGTCTTGCCCACTTATACAAAATTACTGGCTGCAAATAGTCAAATTTCTCCATGATCAAATGGGCTCTCCTCTGACGCTGTGCCCTCGCCAATGCTTGCTTGGCCTGCTCACAATATCGGAGGAGGAGAAATACTTATCAACATTCATGCAGGAGACCCTCTTCACGGCCAGATTGCAGATTGCGCAACAGTGGCTTCGGCCTAACCCCCCAACAGTGCAGCAGTGGAAGAGGGCGGTAAATAACGTCTTACCCTATAAAAAAGCTCTGTATTCCCATCGTGGATGCCCTGCCAAATACCATAAAATATGGGACAGATGGATAAAAGAGGCATCTACATGCTCAGACTAGCATTTCACAGCACAGACATGTACGGAGGCACAATGTCTTCTACCTCCACATATATCCAAACTTTTAACACCCCAATGTAAGATATGTACCCTACCAATGGCTTGTATTGACATGTCGCAAGTATAAATGTATAAACCTGTACCTTTGATTTCAACATCCATTTTGTACTGTTAACCATGACCTTTAAGATGTACTGACTCTAATGCTCAATAAACTTTTTCTTTGATTAAAAAAAAAAAAAAAAAAAAACAGGCAGTGAAGAGGCGACCTATTGGGGTTGATTTACTAAAACTGGAGAGTGCAAAATCTGGGGCAGCTCTGCATAGAAACCAATCCGCTTCCAGGTTTTAGCCCTAGTTCACATTGGAACACGCACCATTTCAAACCCGCATTTCATTGCAAGTTCGAGGGAGATTTGAATAACCTCTAAGCGGGCTCATGCACAGATGTCTATTGAAATCGCCCCCAAAGTCGCCAAAAGTTAGTACAGGAACTATTTTTGGAAATCGGTGCAGTTGCTGGCAATAGGCTCCGATTTCGGCATGCGATTTGACATGTCAAATCGGCCCGATGTGAATGGGGGCTTATTGTCAAAACTTGTGCGAATCACATGCGGTGTTCCACACGCACTAGTGTGAACCCAGGATAAATCAACTTTAACTGCTTATAAATCGCAATCAATGTGACACAATAAATGTAAAAAAAAATAATAAATCCCGCAATCCTTCAGCTGATAACAATCTTTCACGTAAGGAAACCAATCTTGTTAAAAATAATTTTCCAGTGTGTTGCCCACCATTGACTGTGCACATAACGCACCCACAATAAATTAGACCTCTAATAATAGAGTTCAAAAGCCTTTTCACATCAGGGACTCCAACGAAAGCAGGCACTCCAATTCTAGGATAGAAATCATCTGCTCTCTCTACAAAATTATGTTCCCCTACTCGCGTACAAGAAGGGGGTGCAGACTCGTAGTGCAGTATGTTTTAATAAAAACAAACTATACATAAAGTAAAATAAAAAGCCAGCTCAAAGACACACACACACACTTGTACACTGCTGAACTGATCCAGAGATAGCAGCGTGTGACTTCTGTGCGTAAGGTTTTACCCTACGCGTTTTGTCTGAATGGACATCCTCAGGGCCTAACCAAGAGGTTTCTTCATTATAGTGAAATATTATCAGTTGAAGGCTTTTTGGATTTTTTTTTATGTATAGACTAATTTTCATTTAATGCCACACTGTTTATGGAACTTATTTATTTTCGTGTTGATACGATTCTGATTTATGAGCACTAAAAGTCAAAATATGAACCAAACGCTGACAGGCATAGTTTTTATAACAGGAGTGACCTTAGAGGTCTCTTCTGTCATAAATGTCCCCCCTGCCTGTCGGTGATAATGTGATGTGATCCACTCGCGCTCTGTGTGCCGCGGACATATAACCCCTGTGCACAGGTGCAGGTGTGACATCACTGCAATCCGGGCCATTCAAGCAGGCGAAGATCTAGAACCTGGAAGGAAGACTGGGTGAAAATTTAAGTCCCAGTGACTAGGGGGAGCCGTCGCCACACTGGAGGGCTCTGTTTGCAGTTAAGTCTTTCATAATGTGTTAGTATGCAGTGCATATTAGTATAGTATGATTTAAACCTGCAGGGGGGGGGGGTACTTTTTTAATTCATTTTTTCAAGAGACTTTACTATAGCTTGAGTTAATTTAGGGTATGATATTGTTCTAAGCATTAATATTGGTACTGCAACCACATTTATTATCTACATGAAACCTACACGTATCAGTCTTTAACCTACACTTGCTAGTCTTGATTATTAGCATGGATAATTTTTTTTCTTTTTTATTTATTTTTTTTTCTTTTGAATCATATGGTATACTATAGTTAGTAAGGTTGAATAAAGACACCAGTCTATCCAGTTCAACCTAAGTGAGTGTGGGTGTGTATCTACAATCATCCCTATTTATTTAAGGTACCCATATACCGTAGCACTGCCAATTCACGCAGCACTCCACACATACATTGTACATCCACATTGGTCCCTACCCTCAAGGAGCCCACAATCCAAAGTCCCCATCTTGCGTTCATATACTAGGACCAATTTTTGAACAGAAGCCAATTAACCTACCAGCGTGTTTTTTTTTTTCATCAGATTCTTTTTATTTTTATATGCAAAACATTAAAACAATACAAACAAAATCACATAGACCAAACTAACACTACAAAAAAAAGAGAGAGAAACCCTCCCCCACCCTATTTCTTGGAGTATAAGAGAAAAAAAGAAAAAGAAAAGACCTTTAATGCATTAGAAGCACTGAGGTTGGTCACAAAGTACAGCTTTCACAGAAAAAAGGAAAATCCAAAAACCTATATATTTACCCATAAATATCTATATTAGTATGGTCACCTACAGCCCAATATCTGATATTACAATATACATAATACAGATTGGACAGACTCAAGCCACTTTGACCAAATAGCATCAAACTTATTCACTGCGTTGCTTAACAAAATATGTATGTTTTTCAAATATCATAATCCTATTAAGGTCTGAAATCCAGTCAGATACAGTCGGCGGATGGGGAGAGGCCCACCTAAGGGCAATCTGTTGGCAACAGAGTGCTTGCCTAATAGTGTTGCCTATAAAAAAAAGTATAAGTAGAGATATCACAGTATCCCAATAGGCACATAAGTAGTTCAGCCGAGATATTGATATCCAGTAGCCGATTTAATGTACTCATCACCTTCGCCCAATATCTCTGGAGTTTAGGACACAGCCAGAGAAGATGTATTACCGTACCTGTGTTACCACATCTAGCACAGGCTAACTCAGATCTCAGGCCAATGGTGTGCAAAAATTGAGTGTTTCTATAAACCCTATGAAGGATAAAGGTCTGGGTCCGTCTGTGTGATGGAGAAAGGGATACCCGAGGCAGAGATCGGAGAGCATCTTCCCATACCTCTTCTGGGATGGGACCAAGATCCGGTTCCCATCCGGCCCTAGAGCGAATGGGAAGGTAAGAGAGGTAAGACCTTTTGTTAACCTTGCTTGTACGATCTTGTCGAAAACGGGTAGGGGAAAAGAGCATTTCAGAAGACGAAAAAACTGAGCATGCAGAGCATGTCTCAATTGAAGGAATTGATAAAACCAATTCAATTGTAAAGGGAACTCTCCCCTTAACTCTTCAAAGGACTTAAGTAAGCCATTCTCATGCAGCTGAACTCATTGTTATTCCTGATTTTTCCCACCCCTGAAAGCCTCTAAGAACTGAAAGTTGGGGGAGTCTATAATTTTCCCATGATGTTCATGCACTTTGCAGTGTAGTTGAGCATCATGGGAAATGTAGTTCCAAAACATCTGGGGTGACAAAGTTTGCCATCACTGCAATAGAGTAAGTGGGGTGTTAAGGGTCTCCCTTTCTTCCCATTGAAAGGGCCGGGAGAGTAATAATAGCCAGATAAATAGTTAACGCAGCTAATGTATAGTCTGCCCTAGAAGTATATAAATCCTTGTAGTAGAGCTTAAAGGCAGATAATAATATGGCTAGTCTGGTTAATAACCTCTCCTCCTCCATTCATTAAAGCCGAGACATGTGGGGTTGGATTGAGACCTTACTATCTGAGCCAACAGTCTACCATTCGCCTCTCCCTCTGCCCAGCTGAGTCTCTTCTGAAAGAAGAGCTTATTCCTCGCCCTGGATTCCAACAGTTCATTCAGCCTTTTTTGAGATGAAAGACATTCCTGTTGGGCATCAGGAGAGGGATCCTGGATATATAAGGCTTCCGCTGCAGAGGTATCGGCCTTTCCAAGTTTGAGCTTTCTATGGGAAGCAGTTTTAATGACACTGATTTTTTTGGATCAACAGTCCCCAAAGGTAGGCATTGAGAGCATCCCATACAACCCGTATGGGAGCAGAGCCTAAATTAAGAGACCAAAAGTCCATAATGCGAGCAGCAATAACATCCTCTTTGGGAAATAGTTCAAGCCAAAAGGGGTTCAACCTCCATGGCATATTGGACACCCGATGCCCTGATGTTAAGGTGACTATCGGAGGGGAGTGATCTGAAATTCCTCGAGGTTCCATACTAACATCTACTATGTATGATACGAGATCTGCTGAACACAGAATTAAATCGATTCTTGATGGTGAATTGTGTGTTTTAGAATAGCATGTATAGGCACGTTCTTCAGGATGTAACCTCATCCACATGTCAGAGCCCTAATTCCCAACCTAATCTTCCACGAGGGGAAAGATGCTCAGAGGTCATTGACCTTGGAGCTGGGCATCTGTCTCGCTTCAGATCAATTACATTATTGAAATCTCCAAGTACCAATATTGGTACCTGGGAGCAGGCCCCTGCAAAGGGAATAAGCTGACTATTTCTGGATTATATGGAGGAGGTATATATTAGACCCAAGGTCTAATTTTTGAATTGACCATCAAGCCAGTCCTGTGCATCTTTGGGGTGTTTCAAATGGTTGTACGTTGCCTTCATGGACCACCCACAAGTGAGCAGGATAGAGGAGTAACAGGCGTTTCTTAGCTTCTTGGAAGTTTGCCCTTTGTTTCTGAACCTCTGGTGAAAAGTGGGGGAAGAACATAATTTTAGATCCATTATATCTGATATCATTTAGGACTCGCGCTCTTTGCAAAATATTCTCTTTTGTCTCAGTAATTTAAAGGACGTATTAGGGCCGTGGTATGTTTCCTGGTTTCTGAAGCCGGGTAGGGACCCGATGAGCCCGTTCTACAATAAGTAATGAAGAAAGATAGTCCTTGCCAAGGATTTCAATAAGCCACTGTTCAGCAAATTTATTTGGGTCATTACCCTCGGCCTTCCCTGGTATACTCAGTACCCGAACGTTATTACAACGTAAACGGTTCTCGATGTCTTCGACTTTAGGAACAGTAGTATTAAGCTTACGTGTAGCAGACTTCATCTCTGTTACCAACCGAGGAAAGGTATCCTCTATGCAACTAACCCGGCTTTCCAATGCTTTAGTACGTACCTGTACATTTTGAAGATCCCCACGAATATGAACGACCTTTTCCCGTATGGCCTGTACCTGGCCAGTAAGCAGGGAAAGGGAGGAGGAACAGTGTTGTTTAAAAAAAATAAACATCCCTTAGTGTGGGTTCAAAGACCTTCCTCGGCTGTATTCTCCCCCTTCAGTTATATTCTGAATAGAGACAGTTGAACAGTAGCTGTATTTGCTTTCATACTCCCGTGAGTGAAGAAGAGGATGAAGACAATGGGGGCCATTCATTATCACAGGGGTTCAAAGTCAGCTGGGCATCCGTTTTAATCAGCTGCGGGCAGGGTCCCCCACTTCGAGGGACCGACCCATATTCCTCTAATTCTCCATTATGGTCTTGCACCAGGGTAATGCCTTCTTGACGGGCAACATTCCCTCCTACTGTCAGTTCTTGTAATAGCTCTGGTTTGAGAGGTATGAGGGGGGGCACTACACTAGTGCCTCCCAATCCTCCTGGATCCAGCATAGTTTTGGTAATATTTGCAGCGCCTTTCCCCTACACACAGCGTCCCAACACTAGCCTCTCAATAAAGGGGAGATGGGGGAGTGAGAGAATGAGATTCCAGATTCATATATGTCCATCTTAAGGTGAATGTGATAACCCTTCCGCTTATAGAAACCGCCATACTGTCATTTTGAATGCCCAGCAGTAAAAATCATTGGTAGATTGGGTGAATGCTTTGCATTTATATCGTTGTCAATCATATAGCAAGGTTCAAGCACCATCAATCCACCCTCCAATAATAGAATGCCAGTCAGTGGCTGACAGCCCACCAAGACTTTACCTATAACTGACAAATTTCAGTTTTGAGGGCACTGCCCTTTTAATATGGGATACTAAATCACTTCAGTGAAAACCGACTACAATTTTCTTTCTGGTTTTCTTTTATTTTTTAGGATCTCTGTCAAGGATTTGAAGAATATGCTGTCACAGGTCAACTACAGAGTCCCCAATATGAGGTTTCTACGTGATAGACTGACGGTAAGGGGAGAAGTCAATTCAATACAGCCATTTTACCTCTCGGCTAGAAATTTGTTATGTTGATTATACAGTTTTTATGCTTTTTCATTTCCCACCCTGTGCTCCTCATCAGATACCGAACATTTTCCAGTTTTCCAATGCTTAGAGGTAAAAAAAAAAGCCAAAATTTCTCTGACTGGGACACAAAAATATCAAGAGCACTTTATAGTACAGTGGGGAAATACTGTAGCTGTTACTTTTAATATAAAGACACTTACCTGTCCAGGGATCAAGCGCTGTCCTCACCCAAGCTGATTTTTCAATGGGCTTCGGGTGCAGACGCCAGCATCTTAAGTAAGAGAAACTCACAGTGAAGCCTTGCAGCTACACAGCTGGCTTCCAAATGTGCACGTGCGTGCTGCGCTTTATGAATGGTCCCGCAGTCCAGTTACATAGTAGGTGAGGTTGAAAAAAGACACTAGTCCATCAAGTCCAACCTATGTGTGTGATTTATATGTCAGTATTACATTGTATATCCCTGTATGTTGCGGTCGTTCAGGTGCTTATCTAATAGTTTTTTAAAACTATTGATGCTCCCCGCTGAGACCACATCCTTGCCGCTCTTACAGTAAAGAACCCTCTACGTAGTTTATGGTTAAACCTCTTTTCTTCTAATTTTAATGAGTGGCCACGTGTCTTGTTAAGCTCCCTTCCGCGAAAAAGTTTTATCCCTATTGTAGGATTACCAGTACGGTATTTATAAATTGAAATCCTATCCCCTCTCAATCGTCTCTTCTCCAGAAAGAATAAGTTCAGTGCTCGCAACCTTTCCTCATAACTATGATCCTCCAGACCCTTTATTAGCTTAGTTGCCCTTCTTTGTACTTGCTCCATTTCCAGTACATCCTTCCTGAGGACTTGTGCCCAGAACTGGACATTATACTGTAGGTGCGGCCGGACCAGAGTCTTGTAGAGTGGGAGAATTATCGTTTTATCTCTGGAGTTGATCCCCTTTTTAATGCATGCCAATATTCTGTTTGCTTTGGTAGCAGCAGCTTGGCATTGCATGCCATTGCTGAGCCCATCATCTCCTAGGACCCCCAGATCCTTTTCCATCCTAGATTACCCCAGAGGTTCTCCTCCCAGTGTATAGATTTGCATTCATATTTTTGCCACCCAAATGCATTATTTTACATTTTTCTACATTAAACCTCATTTGCAATGTAGTTACCCACCCCATTAATTTGTTCAGATCCTTTTGCAAGGTTTCCACATCCTGCGGAGAAGTTTTTGCCCTGCTTAGCTTAGTATCGCCTGCAAATACAGAGATTGAGCCTTCTGGGACACATCACTGGGCGGAGGGAACCACGCATTCGTCTAAGGCTCGCCAGTTCCTAAATGTTTTGCAGGACAATTTAATGGTTCAGATGGTAGACGTACCAACTAGATATAAAGCGTTACTGGATCTACTGATTACCAACAATACAGACCTGATCACGGATGTGGAAATACGGGGCAATTTAGGAAACAGCGGTCAGAGGTCAATTGGCTTCAGTATAAATCACCCAAATAGGAAACATAAGGGGAATACAAAGACACTGAATTTCAAAAGAGCCAACTTCCCTAAACTACGAACCTTGTTAGAAGACATGAATTGGGATAAAATATTAACAAAGAACACGGAGGAGAGATGGGCTTGCTTTAAGCGCATATTAAATAAGGGCATTAACCAATGCATACCATTGGGAAATAAATTTTAAAAGAGCGAACAAAAGTCCTGGATGGCTTACCTCCAATGTAAAAATGCATATAAAAGCAAAAGAGAAGGACTTCAAAAAATACAAGGCTGAAGGATCATCATCAGCATTCAGATTTTACAAAGAATGCAACAAGATATGTAAGGGTGAAATTAGGGTGGCTAAGATGGAATATGAAAGACACAGCAAAGGAGAGCAAAAAAAAATCCCAAGAAATTCTTTAAGTATATAAACAGTAAAAAAGGAGGACAGACCATAATTGCCCCATAAAGAATGAGGAAGGACATCTGGTTACAAAGGATGGGGAGATGGTGAAGGTATTGAATTTATTCTTCTCCCCAGTCTTCATTAGGAAATCGGGGGCTTCAGTAACCAAAACTGCAGTGTTTGTCCTCATGACACATCACAGGAAGCACCTCCATGACTAACAGAGGACAGAATTAAAATTACACTTGGGAAACTTAACAATAATAAATCACCGGGACCAGATGGCTTGTACTTGGGGAACTCGGTCAAGTAATTGCCAGACCATTGTTCCTAATTTTTACTGATCGGAATGGTACCAGCTGATTGGAGAAAAGCCAATGTAGCACCATCATTTAAAAAAGGGCCAAAATACATCCCTGGGAATTACAGACAAGTTAGCCTAACATCAGTAGTATGCAAGCTCTTGGAGGGGATGATAAGGGACTACAAGATTTTAGTAATGAAAACGGTATCATTCGCAGTAATCAGCATGGATTCATAAAGAATCGTTCTTTCTAAACCAATCTATTAACCTTCTATGAGGTGGTGAGCTGCCATCTAGATAAAGGAAGGCCCAGAGACGTGGTGTATCTGGATTTTGTAAAAGCATTTGACAGTTCCCCGTAAACGTTTACTGTACAAAGTAAGGTCCGTTGGCATGGACCATGGGGTGAGTACATGGAGTGAAAACTGGCTACAAGGGCGAGTTCAGAGAGTGATAAACGGGGAATACTCGGAATGGTCTGGGTGGGAAGTGGGGTCCCCCAGGGTTCTGTGCTAGGACCAATCCGGTTTAATCTGTTCATAAACGACGTGGAGGATGGGGTAAACAGTTCGATCTCTGTATTTGCGGAGGACACTAAGCTAAGCAGGGCAATAACTTCCCTGCAGGATGTGGAAAACTTGCAAAATGATCTGAACAAATTAATGGGGTGGGCAACTACATGGCAAATGAGGTTTAATGTAGAAAAATGTAAAATAATGCATTTGGGTGGCAAAAATATGAAGGCACTCTACTCCCTAGAGGGTGAACCTCTGGGGGAATCTAGGATGGTAAAGGACCTGGGGTTCCTAGTAGATGATAGGCTCAGCAATGGCATGCAAGTACAAGATCTACAGTAATTATTATTATTATTTATTTTTTTTAAGCAAGGGTTTATGCTTTAACTATACTTTACAGCAGGGGTTGGCAACCTTTAGAGAGATGGAGATCTACTTGAACAACACTGATGAAGTCAAGGATCACCAGGCACAGTGTCCTGTTGTTAGGACCGGTTCACACCAGAACATGATGCCAGAAAGGCATGTTCCATGTGTGTTTTCTAAACCGTGTTCAAAAAGCACTGCCTTTGTGATCTACTGTGGGTGATGATACATTGTTAACCCCAATGTAGATCACAAACGCAGTGGACACCAAAAAAAAAGTATTACAAGAGAATGCAGGGTTAAGGAGTGCGTTATGCTCAGAATGCAGGAATCAGGAGTGCGGTGCGCTCGGTATGCGGGGATCAGGAGTGCAGTGCGCTCGGTATGCGGGGATCAGGAGTGCGGTGCGCTCGGTATGCGGGGATCAGGAGTGCGGTGCGCTCGGTATGCGGGGATCAGGAGTGCGGTGCGCTCGGTATGCGGGGATCAGGAGTGCGGTGCGCTCGGTATGCGGGGATCAGGAGTGCGGTGCGCTCGGTATGCGGGGATCAGGAGTGCGGTGCGCTCGGTATGCGGGGATCAGGAGTGCGGTGCGCTCGGTATGCGGGGATCAGGAGTGCGGTGCGCTCGGTATGCGGGGATGTGAAGGGTGGTAGAGGACACTGCTATGGGGATGGCCCTGTCCATAGCAGTGTCCACTGCCCCCTACACACACACGCACACACGCGCTAGTGTCCTCTTTCCCCCCTTCCCTCCCATAGCATCCTACCTGTGCACACAGGAGAGCGAGAGCAAGCACAGTTCTGGACAGGGGGCGGGAGCTGGTAGTGTCTTTTCATATTAATAGGCTGGTGATTGGTTGCTTAGCAACCAATCACCTGCGGGTTAACTTGAAAAGTTAACTTGGTCCGCTTCTCCCCCCCCCCCCCCCCCTGTCCTGAGCTGTGCTGGCTCTCGCTCCCCGCTGTTCACTGATTACAGTGGTGGAGGCAGAGGGGGTGGGGGGAGAGGAGGACTGAAGGTGGGGCAAGGGAGGCTGAGGGCAGAGAGAGAAGGCGGGGGTCCGCAGCGCAGACCTGTTCCAGGTCTACCTGTCCCCTACTCGCGGTTGACAGCCTGCGATCGACGGGCTGCCGTCCCTGGCTTTACAGTAAGGGTTTCTTAGATGTGTTCTGTAGCTAGGTTACAGTTATTAATGTTTGACTGAGAACCATGAAGCCCCCTCCCCTATGAGTTTCCTGTTTGTATGAATACAAAGTTCACAGGAAGATATAGAAAGGCTTTTTACAACTCCGGATCCATTCAGATAGGTGCCAAGCTCTCCCTACTTGTATCTCCTGTACCGTTGATGTCTACAAACCATAGCCCGGAAAGAAACTGAAATAGTGAATAAACTGAAGCGCAGGTAGCTTTAGCCACTATTCTGGTTTCAGACACAAGGAACTATGGGTACTGTAGGAATTCTAAGAGAAAAAGGCTCCATTCGCTTTTGGTGCGACTTTCAGCGGACTTTATATTGTCTGTACCATAGTTGCTTCAAAAGTAGTGCAGGCACCTTTTCAAAATCGCTGCAACGTTAAGTCGCACAGATCTAAACAGGTGCCATGGCAAACAATGCACTGCGACTTGACATGAGAAGTCGCATAGCAAGTCGCACAAGTGTGCATGGGCCCTAACTGTTAACTCATTGGGGAAATTTTCTCTCACGTCCTGTGCCTGTGATGGCCATACTGAAATTAAAGTGTTACTAAACCTAAAAACGTTTTTTATCTTAATGCATTGCTTGCATTAAGGTAAAAAACGTTTTCAGTGTCCCTGTGCCCCCCTTCCCTGTATGAAGAGTAAGAGAGGGAGAAGAGAAGAGATCAGCGCTGTGCACGATGGCATCTTTTCTCCCTTTCCTCTTTACACTGCATTCCAGCAGCAGCAGGAGCCATTGGCTCTTGCAGCTGTTAATCAGAGGAAGTTGGGGGTGGGCCTAAGTCTGGCTATGTATGTCTATGGAGCGCGGCTCTGTAGACACGCAGCTCGGGAGTGCGGGAACTACCTCTCCCCATAGCCAGCGACTGGCTATGGTAGTCCCGCAGAAGAAGAGGAGGGGCCAAGTTTGCCGCGGGGGCACCCCAGAAGAGGAGGATTGAGTCCGCTCTGAGCAATAGCACTGCACAGAGCAGGTAGGTATAACACATGTTTGTTGTTCTAATAAAAAAAAAATGTTTTTGAGTTTTTAGTAACACTTTAAGGTAGAATTTCAGCTTTAACATCAGTCTAAATAGGACCAGCTTGGCCCAACCTAACTAACAAACTATTTCTGAGAATGATGTGGCCGCTGTGTAATATACTGAAGTAGCATTAACTACGTACATTAAATGGCGCTGTGTTCTGCTGGAACTAATGATTACATTTTTATACTGGTATATCGCTTGGCTCTGGTAAAAGTGCCACATCCTTATGTAATGATTTTGACATTAGGATAGGACTTTTAAGACACTAACCTGCAACAGATTTTTCTTAAGGCCTCATGGGCACTGGATGTTTTAATGCTGCTGTTAGGGGCATCTGGCTTTTTTTTTTTTCTGCCACTAAACGCCCCTGCATGTTGGCTTATGTGTCTATGACAGATTTAGAGGCAGAAAAAAAAAAGCCAGTGCATCCAGGAGTAGCAGCCTTTTGGCAGAAAAAAAACGCCTACCTTGTGCAAATGTGTCAAAACACACGTTGGCGCTAAGAACTTTTAGCGCTCGAGCATTAATTCATTTTAACGCCCAGCATAAATTATTATTCTGGCCAGTGAAATTAACGACCAAGCAATTGATGCACCTAAAAGCACATATTTACAAGCTGTGACAGACACAGTCAGGACTTTAGGAGATGACTATGGGCAAGCCTCCTACCCACTGATTATGGCCCCTGGAGAGAACAGATCATTCTCTGATGGACAACCACGTAATGGACGCTGAAAGCGAGCCTTGGATTACTTCTCTGAATAAGGACAATAAACTTCCCTTTTGGAGTGAATGGAAAGAGGTAATCTTAATCTTGTATAGGTTAACGGTCAGAGGAAATATGGTGGCCCTCCTGCAAACTGGGTTGGAGAGGCTCCTTCACTTGGGACAGAAATATTTATCAACCATAATCCTCAAGAGATCTATGAAGATAAATTCCACTGTATTAGGCTGCTGAAATCTTGGTTGCCTTCTGATGACTCTTTTCTATTGGACAGAATACACAAGTTTGAGTCTCTCCCATTGTTAATTGGGTCACCTATTGTTTCTGCCTGTCTTCTCATCTATGTGTTTATACTTGTAATAATGTGTATTGTACAGTAACTTGTATTCAGGGTTGTAGGTGCCGAATGGTCTGGTCACCTAGGCTGGTTTAAGTGCCTAGTTAATTAGCTCATGTTAATTATATCACTGTCAGCTATTAGTTGCTAGATGTGGATTACCACATACAGTAGTATATGTTGGTTTCTCCTTAGTTATGTTAATTATATACCTGTATACAGTTTCCTTTGCACACGATAATCAAGCTTTTATCTGATTATGTGTGGTATATAAATTCTCAGAGTTTTCAATAAGCAGTTTGATGCTCCACCCTACACCTTGTCCCAACTAGTGACTGGCTGGGTTGCAAGACCTTGTATCGTTCTGTTACCGGGCAAGGGAAACATACAGTGGAACTTTGGTTTACGAGTAACACAGTTAACGAGCGAAAAATGCAACGTTTTATGTTTATCTGGCTATAATAGAGGAACTTATTCCCCCCCCCCCCCCTTCTTCCACTGTGTCCAAGCTTTCTGCTGATAGTACAGATGCTAGGGGACAAGCTACACATGCTCAGTTTGGTGTGTATTGCTAGAGGTTTTTGTTTTTTTGTTTTTCTTGAGAGGGTGCATGTGATCAGCACAGGGCCAATCAGCACTGTCCAGACAGACAGTCAGGGGTCCTGCAGCCTGATAGGACACTCAGGGGAGAATGAAAACTCCTCTTACAAGCTTTAACCAGTGCTTTGCTGGATACAGATAGAAGTCTCAAGACTGCTATATACTGCTGATGAGAAAAGGTATTTAGCAGTTTATATTTACTAAAACTATTGCATTTCCATGTTCTGTGTACTGTGGGAGACCAGATATAGTTAATGCAGGCTCCTGGGTTTAGCAACACTTTTAGACCGGTCGCTGCAACTTTCCACCAACCGTGTCTAGCAGAACTACAATGTAGTAGGTTGCTTTGTTTCTTTTTGGTTGTTTCTGTAACCCAGAGCTGAAAAAAAGTGGTTGAACGCCCCTCGTTTGCAGACCAACTGAGATACAACGGTCGGAAGACACCGCTGGCAATGATGGACTTTTTATTTTTTATCCTTGACTTTGTAGATTTGGGTCTAATGTCTTCTCTGTCTGTCCCTCCTTCCCCTTTCTATAGGAAGTGGAGCAGAGAAACCAAGAAATCAACTATGCTCAGTTTGCCCAGCTGTACCGCTCCCTTATGTACAATGCACAGAAGACGGTGAGTATTACAGGATCATTCGGAGTCGGCTTCCCTTCTGCGCTGTCTAGTTTCCGATTTTATCTCTAGTAATGCCATTTGCAATAACTGAGCCAGCCAGTCTCCAGCCAGGCAGGATGCTTAGTATGGCTGGCTGCGAAATGGATGGAGACAGTGGTTGTAAATGATCTCTGATTACTGGCTGCAGTAAATATTTGCTCTGGGATTTTTTAAATTTTTTTTTTAATTTGTTAATGAGCTCTTCATTGGCTGCGTTAAATAAAACTGTAACAAAATAATCGGTCATTACAGAGAAGAGGAACAACCAGGCTAATGGCAGCCATAACTGGCAGTAATTGACATGTTTTTTTTTTTATTGTGTTTTGCGGGGACCTGAGTGTCATGTAAACGGATGTTATGATTTTAATGCATGTTTAGTGTCCTTTAGGAATCCTGTGCTAAGATTTTTAGGAGCTGCAGTGTAATTTCTACTGTGAACACCAGCATTGTCTATTGTGTATACCATCTTCTGCCTGCAGATCAATCTGCTTAAACCTGACCGATCCCTGCATCAATACAACAATGTGTGATGCAGGGATCTCCCCTGCAATGCTATTGTATTCTCCCCCCACCGGTTGGCGCGCACAGGCCTCTCCCCGTCGGCGCGCACAGGCCTCTCCCCGTCGGCGCGCACAGGCCTCTCCCCGTCGGCGCGCACAGGCCTCTCCCCGTCGGCGCGCACAGGCCTCTGCTTCAGCCATCATTGGCTGCCAGTGCTGATCGAATGTTGGCTTTCCAGCATGACCGTTTGACAAAAGCTGGACATTAGATCGGCTTCAATTGAACAGACAGCAGTACACACACACCAAAAGTTGGCTGGTTCCTACTAAACTGATTGGTTTTTAGTCCGTGTATACCCTGCTTTAAAGTTTTTTGTCTTTTTTTTTTGTTTTTTTTATTCTTTACATTCTTACATTTCACCCAGCTCTGATGAAGGGGATTGTGTGGCCCCCGAAACACGTCAGCTGTCTTTTTTGCCCCACTTGTAACTAGTTGAACAATTAAGACTTGGAACGCCTGACAATTTTTTGTTTGGCACTCTCTTTGACACATTACACGGAAGCAGCATGACCCCCATTGGACTAACAATTGTGGAGGATCCAGACCGAACAGGAAGAGTGTTCTTTTTACAAGAATTTTTTTTTTTTTTTTTTCGTTTTTCACAATGCAAAGCATATGAATCGTCATAAGCAAGAGACACATTGGGGTTGATTTACTAAAGGCAAATATACTGTGCACTTGCTCCAGAGCTTAGTAAATTGGGTAAAGCTTCACTTTGCAAAGAATACCCAATCACATGCAAGGAAAATAAAAAAAAAAAGCTTGCTTGCACGTGTTTGGGTGATGGCAGTCAGCAGAGCTTCCCCTCATTTCAGAGCTTCCCCCTCAGATCTAGAGCAACTGCACTTGCAGTGCACAGTATGTTTGCCTTTAGTAAATCAACCTCCCCTCCTAAACAATCTTATAGAATCAAAGAATGCATTCAAGATTTCTTTATATTGGCCCTATAATTCTAGCAATAGTTGAACATAGCATATAGTAGCTTGTAGCGGCGTAAGTGTCAATGATTGATTGACCAAAGCTGAGTGTTCAAACTGAGTTGATTTTGTCCTGGGAATGAGTATTTGACTGTAGTTAAAGCCCAACTTTGGGGCTATGCCCACACTGCAAGCGTTAATTTCTCATTTAGTTTAAGACCGAAAAAAAACACTTTTACTTCACTGATCCTATGCTCCCCGGCTAACACTGTCCCTCTGTGTCCTCAAGTCTATTGCAAGGTTATAGACCCTGCAATGATCTTGATTATGTCAGGAACTTAGACTGCTGGAGAGTGGTGTAGATTAAAAGATGCTGCGGGCTCTGGTCTAGCATTGCACAGGATTTAGTGAGTACTTCTTTTCTATGTCCCCTAGTTCTAAAGAGGTTATTCTTGCAGTGCATGTGCAGCCACATTATGAAGGAAAATGTTCACATTTCCTGGAGGGCTTAAACGGTGTATATGCTAAGATCCTTCGCGCTTAAGTGAGATAAAGGTGAATGTGGTGACAATCACAAAATAAATCAAATAAATATAAACTTAGAGTGGGTGATATTTATGATGATATCTATACCGATTGCAGCGAAATCGACAAGTGTACACATGGCACTCGAAAGATAAATAGAGATAGAGAGATTTCGCGCATAAAATCTATCATAAAAACTATAATCACATCTGATAAAAACTATTAAAATATTAATGTGCGGGTGTGCAAGATAACAAATCTTAAAATCCAGCTCAGAGAGATAATAATAAAGTACATCAATCGGAAAAACTGTGTTAAAAATTATTAAATCCCAATATTGAATCAAAAAAGGAAAACTCCAATAAATGTGCAAAAATGCAAAAATGTGCAATAAGTGTGCAAAACTGCAAAAAACCAAAGTGTAGGATGATTCAAATGGATAAATATATCAATGGAAAAGTTCATAAAAATGACAATAGAAAAGTTCATAGGAAATGGTGACCGCTGGGATAAAATGGATATACAGATGCAGATGTAGGTAATACTAATGTTCTTCATAAAACAACTGCCGGCTCAAACAGGCTCTCTAAACTCTCACCTTAGACAAAGAAATAGCAGGCATCGATGTATATCTTTAAATGTTGTACATTGTAGCATGCAGATATAGTAATGACTGTGTTCCCCTCTGCTTCTGACAGGCACCTATTAAAATAAAAAGGGGAATTTTTCCACCTAGGCTGCACCAGCCCGGTGGGAGGAGGGGGAGGAGAGAGGAGGCCTCTGATGGTGTAGTATTTCAAATAAAGTATTTATTAAGTATTAAAACGAGTGGTCTCTTACATAAAAACAAATCAAATTTACATAAAACAGAAGGAGCGGCGTCCGAGGCGCCTCCTTACGTGACTTCCGGTAAAGTCTGCTCTCTGCCACGCCCTACGCGTTACATCACCGCTCGTGACTTCAACTGTCCCCAGTTGAAGTCACGAGCGGTGACGTAACGCGTAGGGCGTGGCAGAGAGCAGACTTTACCGGAAGTCACGTAAGGAGGCGCCTCGGACGCCGCTCCTTCTGTTTTATGTAAATTTGATTTGTTTTTATGTAAGAGACCACTCGTTTTAATACTTAATAAATACTTTATTTGAAATACTACACCATCAGAGGCCTCCTCTCTCCTCCCCCTCCTCCCACCGGGCTGGTGCAGCCTAGGTGGAAAAATTCCCCTTTTTATTTTAATAGGTGCCTGTCAGAAGCAGAGGGGAACACAGTCATTACTATATCTGCATGCTACAATGTACAACATTTAAAGATATACATCGATGCCTGCTATTTCTTTGTCTAAGGTGAGAGTTTAGAGAGCCTGTTTGAGCCGGCAGTTGTTTTATGAAGAACATTAGTATTACCTACATCTGCATCTGTATATCCATTTTATCCCAGCGGTCACCATTTCCTATGAACTTTTCTATTGTCATTTTTATGAACTTTTCCATTGATATATTTATCCATTTGAATCATCCTACACTTTGGTTTTTTGCAGTTTTGCACACTTATTGCACATTTTTGCATTTTTGCACATTTATTGGAGTTTTCCTTTTTTGATTCAATATTGGGATTTAATAATTTTTAACACAGTTTTTCCGATTGATGTACTTTATTATTATCTCTCTGAGCTGGATTTTAAGATTTGTTATCTTGCACACCCGCACATTAATATTTTAATATTTTTATGTTTATCAGATGTGATTATATTTTTTATGATAGATTTTATGCGCGAAATCTCTCTATCTCTATTTAAACGGTGTATATGCGTAACTTTGGAGGGATTAGGAGCAGTGAAAGCATATTCTTTCAGTACAAGCACACATCCCCTATGCTTAAAGACGACCTGATCTGTGGAAGTTGTGCCCAAAAAAGCCAAGCAGAGGGCAAAGAGTAGTCACCAAGTATTACTTATAGGCTCTCCCTGCAGCTGTATTTAGTTCCCATTACTGACTTACCATGACTTGTTCAATGTTGTATGGAAATGGCCCTCTTATTTGAAAAAGGACTTAATTTTCCCATGTCAGAGCAGCTCCCCTGGTGACTAGTGATCCAATGACTAGTGGGGAACATTCAAGAAGCAGCAGAAGAGGTGGGCGAGGGACAGATCTGCAGAATGAGTTAAGCAGACCTGCATTGCAGGTCCTTGGGTATATATTCCTTTCTAGCCAGAACAAGAGGAACACGGTAGTGACATGACCCAATCTTGTGGGACTAAACGGTCAGAGACAGCAGTGCCTTTAGATGATCTCACACTGCAGATATACAGCCAATAATACTCAAGGCATAGGAGTGTCTAGGAAGTGCACTTGAATTTCAGAAATTTAAGGGTAGGGGTGGAGTTTTCAGGGTTTTTGGCCAGAGATAGGCTTGAAATGGGTTTTTGGCTTGAAATGGGTTTTTGGCCAGAGATGGGCTTGAAATGGGTTTTTGGCCAGAGATGGGCTTGAAATGGGTTTTTGGCCAGAGATGGGCTTGAAATGGGTTTTTGGCCAGAGATGGGCTTGAAATGGGTTTTTGGCCAGAGATGGGCTTGAAATGGGTTTTTGGCCAGAGATGGGCTTGAAATGGGTTTTGGCCAGATGGGCTTTTTGGCAGAGACTTGGTAAAGGAATATTTTAACGTGCACCCTCTAAAAGATCCTCATTAGCACTGTACATGCATCATGCATGTCGCAACCTTTTTTTTTTCTTTTTAGAAAAGAGCCAAAACTAGTGAAAAATCTCCCCTCTGCGTAGCAGAAAACCCAACTGGAGATCAAAACCTGTCTCGCGCCACCCAAAACAAAGGGTCCATTTTGAGTAGAAGTGCTCAAATATTCGGTATTCTGTGGCGTCATCTGTACTGACACAGCGGTTTTCTAGTCCATTCATTTCATGAAATAGTTGCTAGCTGACGCTTTCTCAGGATACCTGTGAAGGCTGAAATATGGAAGCTGCCTTTGCTAATTTTGTTCTTAGAAATGTAAGCTTACGGATTCTGGTATTGCTACCTAGTTGGAAAGCTAGGATGGCCCCTACAGGCTCATAAATATCATTATAGCTTATTAAATAGAGGAGATGCTATACAAGATTTTCATCAGCTTTAATTTTTTGCTTCGTACAAGGAAGTTGCATTCTAACATGAATGGAGATTGCTTTTTTCACTATTTTAGAACCATATAATTGTCCTATTGGCATAGCAGCCAGTCCTTACACTGACTTTGTTCTCTCTTCACAGATGCAAATCCCTTTCCTGGAGAGGTAAGTAGATTCAGTGTTTTTGATCATGTAAAATTGGAATTAGTTCCCCTATACTAGTTATTAAAATATGCAAGTTGTTTTTTTTTTTTTTTACCTTACCAATTAAAGTTGTTCTAAAGGCAGAAGTTTTTTTATTTTAATGCATTCAGATAAAAAACCTTCAGTGTGCAGCAGCCCCCTAATACTTACCTGAGCTCCATCTCGATCCAGCGATGTTGCACGAGAGACTCGGCTGTCCGGGACTGTCCCTCTTGATTGGCTGAGACACAGCAACGGGTGTCATTTGCTCCCCCTGTTGTCGGTCAAAGTCAGTGAGCCAATGAGGGGAGAGATAGGGGACGGGGCTGAGCTGCGGCTACATGTTTGAATGGACACAGAGCAGCGGCTCGGCTCGTGTGACTCCATAGCAAACTGCTTGCTGTGGGGTCACTCGGCAGGAGGGAGGGGCCAGGAGCGCTGGCGAGGGACCCGAGAAGAAGAGGATCTGGGCTGCTTTGTGCAAAACCATTTTACAGAGCAGGTAAGTATAACATGTTTGTTATTTTTAGCCGAAAAAAACACAAAAACAAGACTTTAGTATCACTTTAAGCCTTTTAATGTATATGATAAATACTGTTGTATTTTTTTACTTTATATTACTAATGCCATATTGTTGGGAAGATTTAAAATAGATTTGTTAATTGTATTTACTACCACTTGTGATTATTTGTGCATGCAATGTCTTTTGAAGTATTAATAGGATATTATTTTTGTCACTAGCATAATGTTTAGAGAGGCCTTTATCTGCTATAAGTGACAATGTTGGATTCTTATAGAACATTTTTTAAAGGGGACAAAGAAAACTTTCTGACCTACAGTGCATCCAGAAAGTATTCACAGCACTTCACTTTTTCCACATTTTGGTATTAAATTAATTATTTTTCTCAAAATTCTACAAACAATACCCCATAATGACAACATGAAAGAAGATTGTTTGAAATCTTTGCAAATTTATTAAAAATAACAAAAATATCACATGTACATAAGTATTCACAGCCTATGCTTAATACTTTGTTGAAGCACCTTTGGCACCAATTACAGCCTCAAGTCTTTTTGAGTATGATGCTACAAGCTTGGCACACCTATTTTTGGGCAGTTTCTCCCATTCTTCTTTGCATGACCTCTCAAGCTCCATCAGGTTGGATGGGGAGCGTTTGTGCACAGCCATTTTCAGATCTCTCCAGAGATGTTCAATTGGGTTTAAGTCTGGGCTCTGGCTGGACCACTTGAGGACATTCACAGAGTTGTTTTGTAGCCACTCCTTTTGTTATCTTGGCTATGAACTTGGGGTCATTGTCTTGTTGGAAGATGAACCTTCTCCCCAGTCTGAGGTCCAGAGCGCTCTGGAGCAGGTTTTCACGAAGGATGTCTCTGTACATTGCTGCATTCATCTTTCCCTCGATCCCCATCATGCCGTGGGGATGTATTTTTGTCCCCAAAAAACATCCCCACAGCATGATGATGCTGCCACCATCATGTTTAACTGTAGGGATGGTATTGGCCAGGTGAAGAGCGGTGACTGGTTTTCTCCAGACATGACGCTTGCCATTCAGGCCAATTTTGTTTCTCATGGTCTGAGAGTCCTTCAGGTGCCTGTTGGTAAACTCCAGGTGGGCTGTCATGTGCCTTTTACTAAGCAGAGGCTTTTGTCTGGCCACTCTACCGTACAGGCCTGATTGGTGGAGTGCTGCAGAAATGTTTTTTCGTCTGAAAGGTTCTCCTCTCTCCACAGAGAAACGCTGGAGCTCTGTCAGAGTGACCACCAGGTTCTTGGTCACCCCTCTGACTAAGGTCCTTCTCTCCCGATCGCTCAGTTTGGCCGGGCGGCCTGCTCTAGGAAGAGTCCTGGTCGTTCAAAACATCTTCTAATTACAGATGATGAAGGCCACTGTGCTCATTGGGACCTTCAATGCTGCAGAAATGTTTCTGTACCCTTCCCCAGATCTGTGCCTGGATACAATCCTGTCTCAAAGGTCTACAGACAATTCCTTTGACTTTCTTGGCTTGGTTTGTGCTCTGACATGCACTGTTAACTGTGGGACCTTCTATAGACAGGTGTGTGCCTTTCCAAATCATGTCCAGTCAACTGAATTTAGCACAGGTGGACTCCAATCAAGTTGTAGAAACATCTCAAGGATGATCAGGGAAAACAGGATGCACCTGAGCTCAATTTGGAGTGTCAAGGCAAAGGCTGTGAATACTTATGTACATGGGATTTTTTTCGTTTATTTTTAATAATTTAGCAAAGATTTAAATCAAACTTTCATGTTGTCATTATGGGGTATTGTTTGTAGAATTTTGAAGAAAATAATGAATTTAATCCATTATGGAATAAGGCTGTAACATAGCAAAATGTGGAAAAAGTGGAGCACTGTGAATACTTTCCGGATGCACTGTGCATGGACCTGGTGCAATGTTTGCATGTCCTGAGATTACTAGAAGGGGTAAGCAGCATATATCAGGGGAAGATGGAGAAGTGGGCCAACCTAACATCGACCTCACCTACCCATCTTCCTCTGGTGGGAGGAAGAGCCTGTGTGCATTTTCTTGTTTTTGAATTCAGGAAACCCTTGAACACTTCACACAGAGTTGTGGTATGTGCAGACTGATGAGGTTACTGTACTGTGTTACAGTGCAACGAAAATAAAAGAAATATACTATTTTCACTGTAACACACGGGGATACAGGGCTTTGGTAAATTAATGGTTGCCCATGCAGTAACACATGTATTCTGGCACTTGGAAAATGGCCTGTTTTTTTTTTTTCTTTTTTTTTTTTTTTTTTTTTTTTTTTTTCTTTCTTACCGATTGCACAGTTTGGTAAAAATGCAAAGAAAATGTGGTCAATGCATATTTAGGTCTCATTCATACAAATGTACAATAACGTATCCCTGTGTGCAGGCCGTGTTTTCAGTTGGGAAGCAGCAGCTGCACTGACATTCCTATTGAATAGTCCTATGAGTACCAAGACCCATATGGCTGTCACATTGGGAGCAGCTGTTGTGTCCGTGCATTCGTTGCTTCCGAGTTTGAATGAATGGGACTTGCCTGCACAAGGGATGCACAGGTGTTCATTGCATTTAGAGCCCTTTCACACTGGGGCAGGGGGCGGCGTCGGCGGTAAAACGCCGCTATTATTAGCGGCGTTTTACTGTCGGTATTCGGCCGATAGCGGGGCGGTTTTACCCCCCGCTAGCAGCCGAGAAAGGGTTAAATACCACCGCAAAGCGCCTCTGCAGAGGCGCTTTGCCGGCGGTATAGCCGCGCCGTCCCATTGATTTCAATGGGCAGGAGCGGTATACACACCGCTCCGAAGATGCTGCTGGCAGGACTTTTTTTACCGTCCTGCCAGCGCATCGCTCCAGTGTGAAAGACCTCGGGGCTTTCACACTGGAATGCAAGCAGCGGCACTTTCGGGTCAGTTTGCAGGCGCTATTATTAGCGCAATAGCACCTGCAAACCGCCCCAGTGTGAAAGGGCTCTAAAGGCCAGTCCTTTGTCAAGTTGGATATCTAAACGCTGCACCGGCCACATCGAATTTAGCAGAAATGTGAATATAAACTTGCAATGTTGGAAACCGCTTCACATGTGTGACACTATGCCCCAATGAGGTTTGCAGATGGTTGGGTGAAAAATACTTTTGTGTTCTCTTTGTGTCCAGAGGTGGCGAGCGTCAAGGGCTGTGCAGAGTTTCCCTGCTGGACTTCCAGAGCTTTCTGTTGGAGTATCAGAAGGTAAAGGTCTTTATAGTATGCTTTGTTTTCCTGTGTGATGGCAGTGACTGAGGATGGGGTTTCATAATGGAGATCTCTGGAAAAAAATAAGTGAAGAAGTCTTATTATTGGGACTGCAAGAGAGCAAATGTATGGCTATGGAGACCAGGAAAGACTAGCGCTACTGGTAGCAACCCTGTTGCTCTACAAAATAAATTTTAACCCAATCAAATAGGCACCGGAATGCGCCAAAAAAACGCATTTGGAGCGGATCTGGAGTGCGTTTTTGTGGTGTGAACCAGCTCTCACACTGGTGGAGATATCATCAACAATTCATTCTCAGTTTTAAAGCGATAGTAAAAGTCTTTATAAAAATAAAAAAAAACTGTCCCCCTTAAACATTAATGGAATAACGTGCTAGTATGTACCCCATACTAGCACATTATGACAGACTTGCCTGTAAAAGAGATCCCTCCAGTGGCACACTGTCGCCGCTGGCATGGCTTCCATCTTCACCCGATCTTCCTTTTGGGTTTGCGGGTTCTGGCCGGTTGAATGGCGGAGTCGCGATGACATCACGGCTGCGGGACAACGCTCTGGATCGACAGCACATTCAGTGTGCTTCCAATTCAAAGCGCTGGTGATGTCCCTGTCTGCAGAATTTGTGAATATTTCTCTTCAACGGGGCACGTTTAGGAGATATTCATCATTGTATCAGCAGGTAAGCTTTGTTATAAGTCGCCAATCTGGTGTTTACTACCGCTTTAAAGGATAAGTTCATCTTTAGGAACAGGTTACATGTTTCACCTGGTTTTTAGGGTGGAGCGTGCAATGCTGCACAGTTTCCCCCTCTGTGACAGCAGTATATGGAGAAGTTCCCCATACTAGCTGTCCCTTTTTAAAATCAGCGTGGCTGAGCTGGGCTCCGCCCACACAGCCGCATCATTTATTCACACAGCTCTGTGCGTGAATGAACTACAAGCCCTGACATCCTTTGCAGGTTGTCAGCTTGTAGTTTTCAATGGCCTAGAGCGTGATGGTAGTTCACTGACACTTCCTGTCAGTGTATCTGCTTGCCCGTACGGGATGTATGGGCACAAAGAAAGATCTGCAGGAGACCTGCTTGGCACCAGTGATCTGATGATCGCTGGTACAATGCTTTACAGGCTCCAAAAAATAAATAAATAAATGCAATTTTTTACATGCAAAAATAGTGCATTCATTTATTTATTTATTTTTTAAGTGAACTCATCCTTTAGGGATCATATACACAGTTTCCTTCCAGTTCGGTTTTACAACTACTTTAGGGCCCTCTCACACTACGCAGTAAAAACGCATATACGTTTTTTATGTGGTGCGTTTTCTGGTTGCTTGACTCCAATCATGGACATGTGAAACGTGAAAGCGCACAAAAAATTTGTGTTTTTGGTGCACTTCTTAACCACTTCAGCTCTGGAAGGTTTACCCCACCGCCTTCTTGACCAGGCCATTTTTTTCGATACTGCTTTACTTTAACTGACAATTGCGCGGTCGCGCGACACTGTACCCAAATAAAATTTATATCCTTTTTTCCCACAAATAGAGCTTTCTTTTTTTTTTTTTTGTGGAATTTGATCACCCCTGTGGTTTTCTATTTTTTGCTCTATAAACAAAAGACTGACAATTTAGAAAAAAAAAAATTTTTTACTTTCTGCTATAAAACATATCCAATAAAAAAATCGAATTTCTTCATCAATTTAGGCCAATATGTATTCTGCTACATATTTTTGGTAAAAAAATTACCATGAAGTGTATATTGATTAGTTTGTGCAAAAGTTATAGCATCTACAAACTATGGGATATTTTTTTTTTACTAGTAATGTCGGCGATCAGCGACTTATAGTGGGACTGCGATATTGCGACAAACAAATTGGACACCTAACTGACACTTTTGACACTTTTTGGGGACCAGTGACACAAATTCAGTGATCAGTGCTAAAAGAATATGCAACGACACAGTACTAATGACACTGGCAGGGGGTTATCATCAGTGGCGATCAAAGGGTTACATGTGATCCTAGGGAGTGCTTGCTAAGTGGGGGGGGGGGGTGCTTTGACTGGGGGGAAGGTAAAGACTTATGTTCCTGCTTAGCAGAAACATAAGATCAGTACATTCTTCTCTCACAGAACGGCGCTCTGCCTTGTTTACACAGAGTGCCGTTCTACCTGTCTCCCGTACGATCGGCGGGTCCTGGCAGACATTCTGATTGGCTCCCGTTGTGTTCAGTGACAGCATGAGCTGGTTGCTGGCAGCACTCGCGCGTCCCAGACCTGGAAGTGTCAGATCACATACTAGCAGTGGAGGAGCTACCAGGGTCGCAGCAGTCGCGCTTGCGACCGGGCCTTGGCGTTCTGCCACTGTGGGGGGCCCAAAAGCCCAGGATATGGCTCCACAGTTGCTGGCTGCAGTTGTGACCAGAGAGTGTCTATTACACTCTGTCACACTGCCCAGACCCCGTACTGACAGCCCGCCCTCCTCACATTTACAGGACAGGAAAGAACTAGAGAGAGCAGGATCCAATCCCCGGCATCTCCGTGCCTCGCAAAATCCACCAGCCTGCAGCTAGATAGTGGAGGAAAGGTCAGCTTGTACCACGAATGCTGCAACCCTCTACAGGGGATCCACACCTCTCCAGGACAGCCTTCCTACCTAATCAAACGTCTCAGTGATTGAAAACAAAGTGGCACACAGGTGGGTTAGTCATTGAGAGGGCTATGTGAGTGTTGTCGCCTCCAGAGCCCCTCTACCAACACAGCAGCCTGCTGGGGTTTCCCTGGTGTGGTGCACTACAACCCCAGCATGCTCTGCCAGCCTATATGTATGTATAGCACAGACTATTGGGCCTTGCTTGCTGACCACAGTGGTGGAACACCAGGGCCCAAGCCTCCATCTATAGTGACTGAAGCGTCCCTCCCTTTCTCTCTTATCTCACCAGCCTCTGAGCACACTAATGTAAGGAAGAGCTCTGTGTACTGTAATGTAAAGGGGGACTCTGATGTAAGTGGGGGCTTTGGTGAGCAGAGACCCCCTTACCTCAGGATTCCCAGAGCACCCCTTACATCAAATATTTGGCTTAGGGACCTTTCACATGGATGGACTCTGCCAAGCGGATCAGCCTGCTCAGCAGGGGATCTCTCCGCTGAGCAGGCAGATGACCGGTCCATGTCCGCTCCACTTGTGCAGAGCAGACATGAACACAGCCCGCTGTTCTATATGGGCCCGGTCTGACTGTCATCCAATCTGCTACACGGATGGTGAATGGATCTGTCTGTTTACATCCGTCTCCCCATACAGAACAATGGGTGGTCCAATCGGTTTGCATGTGTAAAAGGGCCCCTACAGTGCAAGTGGGAATTATGCAGACTCTGAAGTAACAGGGACTCTGGGAACCCTGCTTAAAGAGGAATGCTGGGAACGATGATATGAGTGGGGGCTCCAGTTATCACCCCCTTATATCAGAGTCTGTAGTGTTCCCCTTAACGTCAGAGTTCTCACTGTTCTTCCTTTAAATCAAAGTCCCCAGAGTTCTCCCTTTTTATATCAGTATCTGCACAGTCCCACCTTACAGTGTAAGGGAACTCTGCAAGTTCAGATGCAAAGGGGAACTCTATAGATTCAGAAGTAAAAGGGGAAACTCTGCGTATTTAGATGTAAAGCGGAACTATGTGGAATCTGATGTGAGGGGCGACTCTTGTGATTAAATATATACAATTAGAATTGTTTTTTAATCACAAAATTAATGTATAGTGTATACTACAAAAAAGAATTTGCTGTGCGCTGCTAAAGTCTTGGGTTTGGCTTGAAGAAAAGATGGCAACCCTACCCAAGATGTAAGGCAGGGGTCCTGCCACAGGACCATAATCGAGGGAGAAAAGGACCCCAGGATCATTGGAAAGGGCCCCAGGACCAGGGGTCAGGTTCCTTGCATCGGGATCCTGTAGGTTCTAGTTAAGCCTCTGTGTGCTAGGTACGTGGTCTGGCACAGAGCGGCCGCCCTGCCGCAGTATATCTGTGGTGGGTGGTCTGCAAGCAGTTAAACATGCACCTAAAATGCAGTATGCAGGACCTTTAAAAATGCAGCGCACTAGTGTTTTGCCCTCGTTCACATTGAATGCGGCTTTGAAATTGTGCAAATTTATCTGAAATCTTCACAGCTGCGTGTCAGTGCAACTTTGAAGACATCTGTGCACAGATCATGCAAAGATGCAAAGATGCAAGTCGCACCCAGTGTTGCCAACCTACCAGATTGAGATTTACTGACACAACACCCAAAATTTACTGGCACAGCCACATTTTTACTGACGTTTCCAAAAGTTACAAAATTATAGTTTTAAGTGTAAATTTGAGTATTTAAGCTACAAACAAATACAATATGCAATTAGCAAAATGATTTAGTGAAGATAAGGCAAAAAACATATCTTATTTTATTTTCAATATAGTAAGTAAGTAACTCCATTGCACTATGACATCACATGACATGCTCAGGCACCACCTCTGCCAGAGCCGCCCGATCTAGCAGGCACTCGGATGGTCTCAGCCGCCTCTGGACCAAGCCGAGCGCCACAGCCATATTTTTTACTGGCAACTTTTTACTTTTACTGGCTTTTACTGACAGGAGAAAATGACCTGTTTTTTTACTGGCTGCCAGTAAAAATACTGACCGTTGGCAACACTGGTCGCACCCGAAATTGCTAAAAGTAGAGCAGGAACTACTTTTTCAATTTGTTGAGTCACTGCAAAGTTGGCGTCTCACCAATTTGAACAGTGCCTTCGCTGACAAAGGGATGCAACTTGTCATGCGATTTGACCTGTAGCTTGGACCTTTGTGATAGTGGAGAGAAAAGGAAAGGGAATAGCAAGGGTGGTCCTTCTCACATAGTAAAACAGTGGGGTCCACAGTGTCCTGCTGAACCCTAGTTACATGGGGCCAAAACGAGCTACTGTTTCATGTCACCCGTACCTCCAGCTGGTCATGAAATTTGGTTTTGAAGCTTTATTTTTCAGAGGTATAGAAGTGCTTTATTAGTCCTACTAACCTAAATTTTTTTGATTTCAGTCAACTGAGCTGCCGATTGCCAGGACTAGGTCCAGAGCAGTCCTGTGCAATTATCAATTTTCAGGAAGTTCAAGGTTTCCCAAACATTTTGGGGGCGGTAAGGTGGGGCATGCTGCTTAATGGTCTCTTGTTGAGGCACAGAATAGTAAACTTGTACAACGTGCAGGTTAACAATAAGGGCGGTTCACGACTCTCTGCAGTCTCTTCTGGCATTTGTGCATTTCCCAGGATGCCCCTTCTGCTATTTGCTTTTATTCCTCCTTCCATTTATATTGTCTCTTCTAACCCCTTTCACTAATCATTGCAGGAGATGTGGGCATCTGATCCTACCAAAGTGCAAGAGTTCATGTTTCACTTTTTGCGTGACCCTCTGAGGGAGATAGATGAACCATACTTCACCCCGGAGGAGGTAGGTCAAAAAACAAGAAAACAGAATTTTTTTTTTTCTATATGGTTTCAAAGTAAAAGTCTGGAGAATGTAGGGCACAACTTTCTTTCTGTGTGTGCCTCTCTGAAATTAGCTTCACTCCCACTGTTTTTTTTTTTTTTTTTTTTTTTTCAGGTTTTAAAAGCTTTCTGTGTTTGTTTTTTTTTTTTCTAAAATCCATGTAAGTTGATTTTCTTGGTCTATCTGCTGTTGTGTCTCTGCAGTTTGTTACATTCCTGTTCTCCAAGGAGAACAATATGTGGGATTCTTCACTGGACACCGTGTGTCCCCAAAACATGGACAACCCCCTTTCCCATTACTGGATCTCCTCTTCTCATAACACGTAAGACATTTTAGCTCCTCGGATTCTCTATGTGCTAAGGTACTCTTCTTGTATTCTCTCCCCTCTACTCGGGATTTGTTCACATTTGGAGCTAATCTAATGGACCTAGATTGAAAAAGCCAAATCCACATTTTTCCCCATTCATCTTTCAGGACAGCACCATAGAGAGACACCGGCTCCTCCCCTCTTAGGAAACACCGCCTTCCAATTCAATATTTAAATCTCATCTTCCCCACGGCCCCTCAGTTCAGGTGTTTCCTCCGGTGGGGAGACACTGCTTGGGAACCAAGGCGGATCAGTCAGGGAGACTGAAGCCAAACAATCTGTCTGTGGAAGAGGGGGAGTCGGGTCTCTCTAGCTCTTCCCTCTATTATTTTTTATTCAGTCAGGTAAAGGCTGGGGAAGCCATACTTACCTGTTTTTTAACTGAATTAGCGCTCCGCAGCCTCTCTTGGAGAAAGAGACAGCTGAGGGGGTCTGTATTTCTTCTGCCTAGGGGGGCGCTGTGGGAAGTGCCTGAGTCTCTCCTGCTTGCTCAAGCAGCCAGCGTCTGAAGCTCTATGGCCGGGTCGGATGACGGGTGACGTCAGTTCCGGCGAGGGCGGGCACTTCCGACGATTCCGCGTCTTCCGGTTCCGGACGCGGAGATAGAAAACGGACCGAGCGTTCGGCTGGTGCGACCCTCTTGCCTTGCTGTAGAGTCAGCTATCGGGGGGAAACGATCGACCACCATCCTCAGCGGACATGTCGGAGACAGAGGTCTCTAGAACTGCTCCAGGAGACAGTAGCACCAGCCATGCTAAGGTAAGTGGAACCCTGGGGTGGTGTTCCCTTACCTAAATCCCGATAGCTTCACGGGTGTTCTCCCCTCACTGGTGGTCGGGGGGAAGGGGAGTGTGTCTGGGACCCTGGTGGTGGTTGGTCCTGGGGGGGGCACTCCTGGTGGACCTCTGTAGAAGCACTGGTGGGATTGGGCATTTATGGCGACTCTCTCTCTCTCTTTCTTTTTCAGAAAGCCACAGAGAAAAGCAAGTCGCCTCATGGTTCAAAGAAAAAATGCCCCTCTTGTAGAACTAGTATGGGGGAATCCTGGTCCAAGTCACTTTGCAAGGAGTGCATTGATGGATTGGTCAGGGAACAGGCAGCAGAACAGGGTACAGATCTTGCTGCATCCGTCAAGGAGCTTTCTAGCACCTTTCAGTCCTTTAAAGCACTCTTTTCCAGCTTCCAGTTGCCGCAAGCCCAAAGCAGTCCTTTACCAGTGCAGCAGAGTGTTACACCTAGCCCAGTGGATACTCCCTCTGTTAGTGGAGAGAGACCAGGGGGCTCCAGAGTGGATATTGAGGAGGAGCCAGATAGCACCGCTTCAGATTCTCAAAGGGAATCGGATGTGGAGGAAGTGGATGGGGAATCCACAAAAACCTCTCGCTATAAGCTTTCCCTGGATGAAGTGGAGGAGCTCTTGGGAGCTATTCACACCACTTTGGGTATTCAGGAAGAAAAGAAAGTGTTATCGCTCCATGACCAAATGTACAAAGGTCTTGGGGAACAAAGAAGGAAGGATTTCCCAGTCCATGATGTATTGGTTGAGGCCATAAAGAATGAATGGAAAGATCCTGAGAGAAAACCTTTCTTTTCAAGGGCTTTAAAGCGAAGGTTTCCTTTTTCAGAAGGGGAGTCTCTAGTCTGGAATAAGACCCCTAGGCTGGATGCTGCTTTTTCTCAGGTTTCCAGGCAAACAGATCTGGCCTTCGAGGACATGGGGGTTCTTGTAGACCCCATGGACAGAAGGATGGACTCTCTCTTAAAAAAGTCCTGGGATTCATCACAGGGAAACCTTAAGCCTGCCATGGCGGTCACAGTAGTGGCCCGCAATATGGAATATTGGCTTACGCAGATAAAAGCGCATATTGAGGCAGGAACGCCAAAAGAGACTATTTTGGCTTCCTTTCCCATGCTACTTAAGGGTGTAGCATATATTGCGGACGCTTCCGCCGAATCAGTGCGCATGTCCGCAAGGTCTTCAGCCCTCACTAATTCGGCTCGAAGGGCTCTATGGCTTAAGACGTGGCAAGGAGACAGCGCGTCTAAAGTTAAACTCTGTGGAATTCCCCTCACAGGAGATCTCTTGTTTGGCCCAGGTTTAGAGACCGTTTTAGACCGGACGGCCGATAAGAAAAAGGCCTTTCCCATTAAAAAGAAATTTGGGGAGCAGGCTAAAAGAAAGTTTCGCCCTCAAAGAAAATTTGAAGCCCCAAAAGGAGAGCGGCAGAAAAAAGCTTGGGGGCAGAAGGGCAAGGGGCGGGGAGGGGCGATTTTTCGCCCTCCTGAACAGCCCAAGAAGACCCAATGACGGGGTAACCACGGTGGGAGGAAGATTGGGGGCCTTCCTCCCACAATGGGAGATGATCACCTCCAACCAGTTTGTGTTAGGGATCATAAGAAGAGGTTACCAGCTAGAGTTCTCAGAACCCCCTCAGCACAGACTTCTGGTCACCGAGCTGCCAAAGTGTGCAGAGAAAGCGTCAGCTCTTCTATCCTCCCTACAGGAGTTAGAGGAACAAGAGGTGATAGTGAGGGTACCTGTAGAGGAGACAGGCAGAGGCTTTTACTCCCACATTTTTGTGGTCCGCAAGCCGTCGGGAAAATTCAGACTTATCATGAATCTGAAGCCTCTGAATGTCTCAATCACCTACAGAAAATTCCGGATGGATTCTATCTATTCGGTGAAAGCACTTCTTCCCCCAAATTGCTTCATGGCGTCAATAGACCTAAAGGACGCTTATCTGCACATTCCAGTCGCAGAAAGTTACCAGAGGTTTCTCAGACTGGCGGTGAAAACTGGGGAAGGAACGTTTCATCTACAGTTCAAAGCACTCCCCTTTGGACTATCCTCTTCCCCCCGCATCTTCACCAAAGTGATGGTGGAAGTCCTGGCTTTCTTGCGGCTCAGAGGCATCTCTGTAGTCGCGTACCTGGACGACCTGCTCCTGTTTGCTCCTTCCCCGGAGCAGTTGTACCAGGATCTTCAGGTAGCAAGAGACAGCCTAGAAAACCTGGGATGGCTCTTGAACCTGGAAAAATGCAGTTTGGTTCCGGCCCAAAAGGTCACCTTCCTGGGCTATGTACTGGATTCAACAAAACAAAAAGTGTTCCTTCCAGCAGAAAAAATCCAGAAGGTGGACAGAGCAATATTACTACTCCAGGGCAGCAGTCAGATCTCAGTAAGGAAAGCAATGTCAGCGCTGGGCTTACTGACTTCCACGCTTCCGGCGGTTCAGTGGGCAGGGCTGCACTTTCGCCCCCTACAGCTGTTTATTCTAAATGTCTGGGACCACAGTCCAGCATCTCTGGACTCTCTTATATCTGTGCCAAGCCAGGTCAAAAGGTCCCTCTGGTGGTGGAGGAAAGGGTCCAATCTCTCACAGGGTCTGGAGTGGGTTCTTCCAGTGTCCAGACCCAAGATGATACAAGGCACCTGGAAAAAAGAAGACGTAAAGAAGTCCTCGAACTGGAGGGAACTGAGAGCAATAGAGTTGGCTCTCAGAGCTTTTCAGAAAGAATTCCTGGGACAGCATGTGAGGGTCCGTTCGGACAACTCATCAGCGGTGGCCTACATCAACAGGCAAGGGGGAACCAGGAGCAAATCCTTGTGGGGTCTGGCAGAATCCATCCTCAGGTGGGCCGAAGGGAGCATTCTCTCTCTTTCTGCAATACATCTGAAGGGGGAGCAGAACCAAGTGGCAGACTTTCTGAGCAGAAAAATCCTGAAGGAAGGCGACTGGGTCTTGAATCAGGACATCTTCGAGATGATTACTCGGAAATGGGGGGTTCCCTCTGTGGATCTCTTCGCCTCAAAGGCAAATACAAAAGCTCGTCTGTTCTTTTCCCTAAACAGATGGGACGGAGCAGCCGGGGTGGATGCACTAGCTCAGAGCTGGCGTTTCTCAAGGTGTTATGCCTTCCCCCCTCCCGTAATGATTCCAGCAGTTCTGAGAAAATTTCGGTCAGAAGACACAACCCTCATTCTGATCGCACCACACTGGCCAAGGAGGCCGTGGTTCTCTCTTTTGAAGAGTCTGACAGTGGAACCTCCCTGGATTCTACCTATCCAGGAGGATCTTCTCTCTCAAGGCCCAATCTGTTGCCCTCAGGTGGAGCGATGGAACCTCGCAGCGTGGCTACTGAGGAAGAATTGCTGAAGGGCAAAGGTTTCTCGGATCGGCTAGTAACAACTCTCCTAAATTGCAGGAAAAGAGAGACGCAAGCCATTTACCTAAAGGTGTGGAAACGCTTTAACAGTTGGTGCACAGAAAGCTCCTTCGATGTACAAAGTTCTGTAGCAGTATTAGAGTTTCTGCAGGCAGGAGCGGACAAAGGATTAGCCCTTAGCACCTTGAAAGGACAGGTATCGGCACTAAGCGTTTTCCTGGAAAAGCCACTAGCTATAGATCCTTGGGTAGCTAGGTTTTTTAGAGCTTTAGGCAGACAAAGGCCTGTTAAAAGTTCCCCATTCCCAGTGTGGGATCTTTCCTTAGTTTTACAGTCTCTTACAGGGGATCCTTTTGAGCCATTGGAATCCTGTACCTTGAAGTTGATCACCCTCAAAACAGTGTTTTTGGTGGCGATCACCACAGCAAGGAGAGTAAGTGAACTTGAAGCCCTTTCTATTAGGGCGCCTTTTTTTCAGGTTTTTCCGGACCGTTTGATTTTTAAAACGGATCCGGCCTTTTTGCCAAAAGTGGCCTCGAGTTTTCATAGGGGCCAAGAAATTATTTTACCTACCTTCTGTTCGAATCCTGTGAGGGAACAGGAGCATATTTTTCACAAACTGGACGTTAGAAGGTGCGTCCTTCAGTACTTAGATAGTACGAAACAGTTTAGGAAATCCGATTCTTTTTTTGTATTATTTTCAGGGGCTAGGAAAGGGTTCAAAGCCTCTAAACGATCAATAGCCAGATGGTTAAGGTTGGCCATTAGCCAGGCATATGTAGTCGGGGGTTTGGAGCCCCCGGAGGGGATTAAAGCACATTCCACCAGGTCAGTGGCAACTTCTCAAGCAGAGTGGGCTGGTGCTTCTCCGGAGCAGATCTGTAGAGCAGCAACGTGGTCCAGTTTTTCCACGTTTGTGAAGCATTACAGATTGGACCTGCTGTCAGCCAAAGACCAAGCCTTTGGGCGTAAGGTGCTGCAGGCAGTAGTCCCTCCCTAAGGTAAGGTGCTCGCTTATCCTCTCTATGGTGCTGTCCTGAAAGATGAATGGGGAAAAACGGAGTTACTTACCGGTAACATCCTTTTCCAGGAATCTTTCAGGACAGCACTAGTACCCACCCAGGTTATTGATCATCTATGAGAACTCATCGCATGAGAACGTCAGGTAAGATAAAGATTTGTATGACGTATTCTTGTGTCTCCCCAGCTGGCCGGAGGAATCTCGTGAAGAACTGAGGGGCCGTGGGGAAGATGAGATTTAAATATTGAATTGGAAGGCGGTGTTTCCTAAGAGGGGAGGAGCCGGTGTCTCTCTATGGTGCTGTCCTGAAAGATTCCTGGAAAAGGATGTTACCGGTAAGTAACTCCGTTTTTTTTTTTTTTTTTTAGACCCCCCCCCCCCCCTCCCTTCCCATGAAGAAAATGAAAAATAAACTTGCCTTATGCCCCTATTTCTGTCCACTGCTCCTAGCGATGGTGACATCAATGGGCCTTCTGGTGGGAATCTGCTGAGAAGACATATCTACACAGCCCTGGAGAGTCTGATTGTAAGATTTGAGAACCTTCACTTTCCCAGTACCCCACAGTGAGGCCCAGTGATGTCACCAGCACCTACAGGAAGTGACCAGAACCCAGGGTGTAAGGTAAGCATAGTTTATTTTTTTATAGTTTTTTTTTTTTCCCCCCGAAATGTAATTATTTTTTGTACTTTTTATTTTACTCTTTATTTTTTCAGAAGGGGAGTTGGGGTCCAAAGCATTATTAGACCTTGCGATTTAAAACATGTATATTTCTGGTGTTACTAAACCCACAGCAGTAAAATCTGTCTGTATATGCAGTAAAATCTGTCTGTATATGCAGTAACGCATGCTTGTTATACTCACTGTGGAACCTAAAGGGTTAGTCCTATGCATTGCGTAAAAAGGCCATTTGATCCCGTCTTCACTGAGCATCCTCTTTTACTGTCCCCAATCCATCTGCTGATTTAAGATCTTTGGAGGCACTCTGCACATGCTCAGTTTGATGTGAATTGCTAAAGAGTTTTTTTTTTTTGGGGGGGGGGGGGTGCGCATGTGATCAGCACTGTCCAGACAAAGGGTCAGGGGTCATGCAGAATTATAGGACAGTTGGAGGAGAATAAACTCCTCCTACAAGCTTTAACCAGTGCTTGGCCAGACACTGATATAAGTCACAAGACTGCTTTATACTGCTGATGAGAAAATGTATTTAGCAGTTTATATTTAATAAAATAATTGCGTTTCCTTGTTCTGTGTACTGTGAGAGACCAGATATAGTGAATGCAGGGTCATGGGTTTAGTAACACTTTAAAGAGACTCTGTTGCCAAACCTTTTTATTTAAACAGCAATCTTCCCATAAGATTATATGTGCCTTTATCAAATTTTGGCATGTTGTTTAGGCCCCTTTCTCACGGAATGGACTCCGCCATCAGTCTGCTGATCCCCACTAAGCATGTGGATGGCTGATCCGTGTCCGCTCTCGCTCTCTTTGTCTCACGTTTATGCAGAGCGGACACAGACACAGCCGCTCTCCTCTATGGGCAGTCAGATGTAAACGGACCACCTGTCTGTTTAAAACTGACTGCCATCTGATCCGATTCACTAGACAGAAGGACAACAGATCCCCACCTGTCTGTTTTTATTGGATTGGATTTAGGGGGGTGTAAACGGACACATGTGACCTTACACCCACCGCGCCACAGAGGAGAATGGAGGGTTCGATCAGGCCGGCCTCCCTGAAAAACTAACTTGTAAAATCTTCCTTTGTGTAGAAACCCAAAAGCCCTGAGGCTGCTGCTGAGTGTCGCTATCTTGCATGTGACTTCAGCAGACTCAGATCTGTCACCCAAGTGACACTCCACAATAATCCACCTTGGCTCCTCTGCCATTAGCTTCAGTCAGGTCCATAAATATTGGGACATCAACACAATTCTAATCTTTTTGGCTCTATACACCACCACAATGGATTTGAAATAAAATTAACAAGATGTGCTTCAACTGCAGACTTTCAGCTTTAATTTGAGGGTATTTACATCCAAATCAAGTGAACGGTGTAGGAATTACAACAGTTTGTATATGTGCCTCCCACTTTTTAAGGGACCAAAAGTAATGGGACAATTGGCTGCTCAGCTGTTCCATGGCCAGGTGTGTGTTATTCCCTCATTATCCCATTTACAAGGAGCAGATAAAAGGTCCAGAGTTCAAGTGTGCTATTTGCATTTGGAATCTGTTGCTGCCAACTCTCAATATGAGATCCAAAGAGCTGTCACTATCAGTGAAGCAAGCCACCATTAGGCTGAAAAAACAAAACAAACCGTCAGAGAGAAAAAACATTAGGTGTGGACAAATCAACTGTTTGGAACATCCTTAAAAAGAAAGAATGCACCGGTGAGTTCAGCAACACCAAAAAACCCGGAAGACCACGGAAAACAACCCTGGTGGATGACTAAAGAATTCTTTCCCTGGTGAAGAAAACACCCTTCACAACAGTTGGCCAGATCAAGAACACTCTCCAGGAGGTAGGTGTATGTGTGTAAAAGTCAACAAGAGAAGACTTCACCAGAGTGAATACAGAGGGTTCACCACAAGATGTAAACCATTGGTGAGCCTCAAAAACAGGAAGGCCAGATTAGAGTTTGCCAAACAACATCTAAAAAAGCCTTCACAGTTCAGGAACAACATCCTATGGACAGATGAGACCAAGATCAACTTGTACCAGAGTGATAAGAAGAGAAGAGTATGGAGAAAGAAAGGAACTGCTCATGATCCAAAGCAATACCACCTCATCAGTGAAGCATGGTGGTGGTAGTGTCATGGCGTGGGCATGTATGGCTGCCAATGGAACTGGTTCTCTTGTATTTATTGACGATGTGACTGCTGCCAAAAGCAGCAGGATGAATTCTGAAGTGTTTCGGGCAATATTATCTGCTCATATTCAGCGAAATGCTTCAGAACTCATTGGACGGCTCTTCACAGTGCAGATGGACAATGACCCGAAGCATTCTGCGAAAGCAATCAGAGAGTTTTTTAAGTGAAAGAAGTGGAATGTTATGCAATGGCCAAGTCAATCACCTGACCTGAATCCGATTTGAGTATGCATTTCACTTGCTGAAGACAAAACTGAAGGGAAAATGCCCCAAGAACAAGCAGGAACTGAAGACAGTTGCAGTAGAGGCCTGACAGAGCATCACCAGGGATGAAACCCAGCGTCTGGTGATGTCTATGCGTTCCAGACTTCAGGCTGTAATTGACTGCAAAGGATTTGCAACCAAGTATTAAAAAGTGAAAGTTTGATGGATGATTGTTAATCTGTCCCATTACTTTTGGTCCCTTAAAAAGTGGGAGGCGCATATACAAACTGTTGTAATTCCTACACCGTTCACCTGATTTGGATGTAAATACCCTGAAATGTAAGCTGAAAGTCTGCAGTTAAAGCGCATCTTGTTCTTTTCATTTCAAATCCATTGTGGTGGTGTATAGAGCCAGAAAGATTAGAATTGTGTTGATGTGCCAATATTTATGGACCTGACTGTATATAAAATATTGTAAAGCAATGAGCGGAGGAGCTGGCCCAGTACAGACAGTAATTAGACAATCTTATTCAAAAGGGCAGTGCTACAATACATGAATACACAACATAAACAAAAAGAAAGCAAAGTGATCAAAACAAGATCCTAAGGTTCCACATAGTAAAACACGAATTCACAAAGTGCAATCCAAAGAAATCCATAACTTTCCCAGCGTCTATGTGGTGATAAATAGGAAATTTAAAAACAGATTCTTCAACAATGTGCTTCCACCAAAATATAAGGGATGCTCAAGTGCACATAAATTACTGTACCTTAGCAGAAGGTATGTTGCCTTGTATGAGAACATGGTCATAAAGCGCTCAGTAGGTATAGATGTCTGGATCCAGTGCTCGTCTAGCGACTGGCCCGACTCAAGTGCGTCAACCTGCACCAATAACATATGGCTTGAAAAAAGGTTTTTTCGTGTCGTAAGACCAGTTCTCTGGTTTTTTAAAATCTCATGTAAATGCACACTCACATGATTAAAAAAAGCAGAGAAGCCACTTAAAGCACACTGTTGTTTACCATCCGATCAGCCTCTGTCTCATGCTGCAAAACTGCTTCCTGTGTCGGCGTGCGTGGTGACGTCACATCCGCTGGCCCGACCCGACACGTTTTGTCATAGACGTCCTCAGGGGGAGTGGTAGTAGAGGAGAAGGCTAAGACATGCAAGGAGGATAGTGGCAGTGCTAGGGATTTTGCTCTTCCTCCAGTAGTCAAAATTTACATCAAGTTTAGAGGCACATTAAAAGTGAAGAATAAAAAAAACATTTATGGAAAGGAAAAATAATAAGCAAACAATTAAAAGACTTGATTTTTCTGTGCTTTTACCTGCAGTTTTATAGGTTGGTGACAGGGTCTTTTTAATATGCATTTGTATGTATGTTTATTTTTGCTGTATCTTGCGATGTGTTTTAAGCATAAGGTTGTGTGATTTTTGCCTGCATTTTAGCATTCATCTTCTCTTCTGTGTGTTTGCCAGGGGTGGGTATTTCCTGTGTGTTTTTTCTTTTAAAATGAATGTAGAACACACACTATACATGTGTTTCACATACGGTGCAGTTCATCCTGTGAAAGATAAGCTTGCAAGAGTCATAGGCTAAGCTGCATTAGGGGAATTTTAATGTCACACATATTGATGAGAACCTTGCTTTCTATTTTTATTTTAAAAAAAAAAGGTTAATTTACAGTTTGTTTTTTTGGTTACTCTGCTTATAGGTACCTAACGGGAGATCAGTTCTCCAGTGAATCCTCCCTTGAAGCATATGCCCGCTGTTTGCGGATGGGCTGCCGTTGTATTGAGTGTGAGTGGAGGACGCCATCTTGTGGATGATGGTGTTAATGTTGTTACTTTAAAAAAACAAAAAAAACAAAAACAGCCACATCAACGTGGGAAACGTGTTTGCCTTTATGTATTCTTACAGTTAATGTTGTCATTAGATTTTTTTTTATTTCAGGTTTTCTTGATATTAGACTGTATAACCCCAGTTTAAACCACTTAAAGTGCTTTTTTTTTTTGTTTTTTTACACCTTTGTGCATTCTCTGCATTAAGGTAAAAAACCTTCTGTGTGCCCCACCTTATACTTACCTGTGCCCGATGCCGATCCAGTGTTGTGTCTGAAAGCAACAGCACTGGGCTCTCTCACTCTCCTCACTGGAGATTGAAACAGTAGCGGAAACCATTGGCTGCTGCTGCTATCGATCACAACCAGTAAGGAGAGAGCGGGTGGCCGGCCAAGCTGCCCTGTGTGTGTCAATTGACACACAGGGCAGCTAGGGAGCGAGCTCGTAAGAGTGCCCTCATAGCAAGCAGCTTGCTATGGGGTCACTAGGAAGGGGGGAGGAGCCAGAAGTGGCAGCAGGGGACCCTAGAAGAGGAGGCTCAGGACTGCTCTGTGCAAAACCATTGCGCGGAGCGGGTAAGTATGACATCTATTTTTTTATTTTTTTTTAAATGTTTCCTTTTTTAGAAGAGAGGAGAAAGTCGGAAACCTGTGAGATTTTTATTGCGGTCTGTGTCCTGGTTGGAGAGATTTGCCTTCACTTTTTTTTGTCACTAAGATATGAAGTGAGCAACACCTCTCCATCAGTAAAAGAACTTGTTTTTATGGCTCATGCATGTGGATGTAAATACAGGCATGTTGGCGTACATCATTAAAAACCCCTGTATTTGCAGTGGTCAAAAGAGTCAGCTAGTGCGTTATGCTGCTTATAAGACTGTATGAACAGTATTATGTTTACAGGCACATGTGTTCAGGAACTTGTGCTTTATACATGGCGCTTATGATCTCAAGTACCAGCATTTACAAACCTATACATGCATACAGCGTATTCTGTCAACACAGACCTGTAGGTGTAATTATACAGCAGCAGGGGGCTCCCAGAAGTCACAAATAAAGGCGTATATTTTGTACCGTATGCCCATACATCTGTATTTATGTTCGTGTGAATGAGCCCTTTGTTGAGAAAAGAAGACCTAAAACACCGGTGGGGATTGACATACTGACTATGTAATTCTTTGCTTCATTTCATGGGGAAAAAAAATATATATATATATATATATATATATATATATATATATATATATATATATATATATATATATATATATATATATATATATATATATATATATATATTTTACAGGTGTGAGAAGGGTCCGCCTTTTTTATTTTATTTTATTCTTTATGTAAGAGCAATCGCAAGTACAAATATATGTCAGATGATACTAGCCGCACATTATTGGTATGCAGCATTTTCCATCAGAAATCCTCTTAAATTTTGAACATTTGAAATAGAGAATCATATCCTACATTTCAACATGGTTACTGGAAGAGTAGTCTTACGGAATGGCGTCATTAAAAAAAGATAAATTGTACCTAAAAGATTTGTTATTTTCTTTTATTTAGTATCTAGGGGGGATAAAGGAGAGTAAAGTATGCTATATATTTTTTTTTTGTTTTTTTTTTTCAGCCAAATGAGGTGGCTGGAGGAATCATCCTGGCTGGGGCATTGTATTCTGACAGCGGCTTCCACTACCATCAGAATAGAAAGAACCCTCTGAATGGGACTTTTTAGGGCATCAATCACTACAGTGTTTATATAAGAGTACATTGATCGTGTTGGCCCAATACGATCTTCATCAAACCAATGTGTTGATCAGATGGTTATTGTCATGTTAACTGCAGCTTGTCTTTTCTTGTATTGTGTTCTGGAATATTTTACATTTTTTATAATAAAAATGTACTTTTATATAAACACTGTAGTGATTGCTGCTATAAAAAGTCCCATTAAGAGGGTTCTTTCTATTTTGGTATACTAAATTAGGGTTGTGAGTCTCTCGCTCTTCTCCTTAATGACAGACCTTCCAATTGGTCCACTGCCATCAGAATGCACTGCAGCTGCTGACTAAGCAAAGTTTTCCAGCCTGTTCTTTCCACAGAAGTTGATCAGTCTACTTCTTTTGAGTAGGGATGGCCACACACTGATCAGAATTTTGCCAGTCCCTGCCTAACTGTCCAAATTTTAATCCGTGTATGGCCAGCTTAAGGGTAACAAATTAGGAGTTAGCGGTAAGGGTCGGTCAGCAGTCCTAAGGAGCAAAAGGAGAGAGAAAAGTACATTAGAGAAAGTGGATGAGAAGGGGTAGATAATGGGAAAGGAAGGAATGCGGTAGGGGTGTGTGTACTAGTGCGTGAAATTTCTATACTTGGATGAACGCGTCCAAGGGAAAGAATAAAACCGCACTACCCATGGATATATATATATATTCACCTGGGAGTATCCAATGACAATAGGTACAAAATATCAGTTAAAAATTGAACACAATGCATTAAAAATATCCCCAGACATCTAAAGATTTGGAGTAGGATCTTCCTGTTTACTATAAGATATGTATGGTAAAAAAAAGGTAGGAAGCTTAACATTCAATATCTAGTTCAGTCTACGCATTTCGTGAAATGCGTAGACAACTAGATATTGTATGCTAAGCGTCCTACAACTTTTTACCATATATATCTGTTGTAAACGGGAAGATCCTACTCCAAATCTTTAGATGTCTGGGGATGTTTTTAGTGTATTGTGTACAATTAAAGCGCCATTTTTTTTTTTTTTTTACTGATATTATTTTGTATCTATTGTTATTGCATAATCCCAGGGGGTCCTATATATAGCGTGGTTCTATACTAGCATAACCTGGGATGATGACCCCTAGAGACGTATTCTATTGATATTTTTTGTATTGATCCCACACATATATAATTTTTATTCGAATACCCATGGATCTCCATTTTCGTACTTGGCTCTAGTGGGCCATAAATGAGTAGATTAGAGTCAGAAATCCGCATATCTTTATATGTAGATGAGTAGAAAAAGTTCTTCCAAGGGAACCACATGTTTTCTACTCTTGGTTGTGAAGGGTGGAAGTCAGGTCTTCCATCCATTTGGTTCCTTTAAAACCTATTAAAAGTCCTGTCCTAAGAGCAGACAGCATAGCATTTTATTATCTAAATGGCCCCTAACTCACATTCATACAAACACATACTAGGGCCAGTTCAGACAGGAGCCAATTAACCTACCAGCATGTGTTTGGCGCATAGGAGGAAACCGGAGTGCCCGGAGGAAACCGAGCAGGCACAGGGAGAACATGCAAACTCCAGGCAGATGGTGGCGTGGTTGGGATTTGAACTGACAACCCCAGTGCTGCTAGGCAGAAGTGCTAACCCCTTAGCCACTGTGCTGCTTGTGCTGCACTGGTTAGCACTTCTGCCTAGCAGCACTGGGGTCGTCAGTTCAAATCCCAACCACGCCACCATCTGCCTGGAGTTTGCATGTTCTCCCTGTGCCTGCTCGGTTTCCTCTGGGTACTCCGGTTTCCTCCTATCCACCAAACACATGCTGGTAGGTTAATTTGGCTCCTGTCTGAACTGGCCCTAGTATGTGTTTGTATGAATGTGAGTTAGGGACCATTTAGATTGTACAGCAGCACAGTTGCTAAGTGGTTAGCACTTCTGCCTAGCAGCACTGGGGTCGTCAGTTCAAATCCCAACCATGCAACCATCTGCCTGGAGTTTGCATGTTCTCCCTGTGCCTGCTCGGTTCCATAGCATTTTATTAACCTTATATGGCAGAAAAAATACCTCTTCTGTGACCCTCTTTTAATCTCACTTTAATTGGGCCTGACTTTTCCATGTCATCTTGACCAAGCCCAGCCAGTTTCCTTCCACTGTTCAATGAGACTGCTTCAGTGACCAATAGGAGCACTCCCATTAGATTAGGGTATGGCAGTTGGAGCTTTGCAATGAAATTGGGAAAGTATGAGTCCTAGGAACGAAGTTCAACTAAAACAGGCACAGAAGAGATTTTCTGTCCAATAAAGGGGTAAAATAATATAAGATGTGCTTTGTAAAGTATATGTAAACCAGAACAATAAACATCTCTTATTTGCTCCCTTTTGGTTTTATTAGATATACCATTGAAAGCGTTGGTTTTGTCTGTTAGGTGTTCTCTAAAGCAGTCCTCCCAGTTCTTCTCTTACACTGCAGAAAATATGTTCCTATGCTGTGGAGATGAGGAGGGATTTGGTAATTTACCAGACAACTGGGCAGGGCTGACACCATTGTTTTGCAATTTCAGTTTTGAAAAAGGCATGTGGTGTCCTCTCTCAGGAGGAAATTAGGAGATTAATGCATTTATGGCAAATCAACAAAATTTTTCTGTACTTGCACGTGGTTAAAGGTATAAAACCAGGGAAAATGTGCATGTATTGCTGAGCTATACTGGATATGTTGTTTGGTTTTTTTGGGGGTTTTTTTGCCCTGACATGCACTTGAAGTAGCAAAAGTGTGGTCATTCTTGAACAGTCAGGGTTGGACATTACAACAAAAGCCAAAGAGGTTCAATAAAAAAAAAAATAGACTGAAGGAGGAACTAGAATGTGTAGGTGGGGAAGGGGAAGATATATAAAGGTTACTGAGTACACATTAATTTTAATACCTACGTACGTGTTTGCTTATATTTTAAACACTGAAAATATCAATCATCCAAGTTGATGTCATTTGCAGTAAACCTTTATCTTGGCTAAACACAATGGAACGATTTCACAAAAACTGGAACAAGGAAGATTAGAATATATAATCCCTAGAGCAGTTTTATTTGCAGGGCTGATAGGAGTATAGTGCACCTTGTACTTTGTTAGCGATATATTTGTGTTTGCATTCTGATACAGTTGATGGTTTATTACAAGATCACTTGATGACTTTTGTTTTTTGTTTCCAGTGGATTGCTGGGATGGACCAGATGGGATGCCTGTCATCTATCATGGGCATACTTTGACCACCAAAATAAAGTTCAACGAGGTTCTCCTCACCATCAAAGAACATGCTTTTGTCACATCGGAGTACGTGCTAGTATTTGTAATGGTGTACCTAATTGTATAGAAGATGCTTACACATTTAAGCTGGCCATAAAACTGATTCTTTTTTAATTTAGCCTGCGGACTGGACCAAAAAAAATGAACAGACTTTCTGCACTTGTTACATAGAATTGGGAAACTCTGTTTTAGGATCGGGAGGGGGGGTAGAATCGCGATTTTGATTCTTTAACAATTAATTGTGCAGCTCTAGAGGAATCTGTTCATTTTTTTGATTCTCATTTTAGCCAGAATCGTGCAGCTCTACATTCTTCCATTTGTTCTATATATCGCAGATGAACAAATCTCCTGCTGTGACTATTGTATTTTGATAGCCAGCCCCACAGGCCTTAAAAATTGCCTAGAGGTCAGAAGTGAAGAAACTCTAAATCAGGGGTATTGAATTTAAAATCCACAGAGGTCCAGTTAGTGAAATTTTATTCCTGCAGAGGTCCGAATAGCATTTTTGCACACCAATAGCACCACCGCACATCGGCAAACGTAGCGTGTTTTTCGCGAGTGCCAAACTCCATTTTGCTGCAGCACCATGCGGATCAGCGTGGTGCAGTTTAAAATTGGGCCAGGGACTTCTTTTTTTCTGCATTTCTTCATGTAAGGCAGCCCATTGGAATGGGCTGCCTTCGTGCACTACGCAGATTGCAATGATGTAAACGTAACCCCAGATCCTTCACATCACAATTCCATTAATACATCAGTGCTCTCAGTTCCCACTGCACAACACCCCCTTTATATGATCCCCCCCTCACATCTCTGTCCTCAGTCCCCCTTTATATCATCCCCCTCCTCCTTCACATTCCTGTCCTGACTCCCCTTCATATCACCCCTGTATTCCATTTTACATCCTAGTCCCTCAACCCTCTTACAGTATCACCCCCCCCCCCCCCGAACCCCCCCTCCTCCCTTCACAATACTGTCCTCAGCGCACGCACACACTCCTTTTACATTCCTGCCCTCTGACCTCCCCTTTTTATATCGCTCACCCCCTCCTTCAGACTCCCGTCATCAGTCCCCCCTTTATATCATCCCCAGCTTCCTCCCTATCCTTCACAGGGCTGAGCACGGCAGACACAGCAGGTCTAGAGCTGATGTCGGGAGGCAGGACAGTTCTGAATGGAGCACAGGAGCTGCGCAACTTTTACTGTTAATTAGCTTGTGATTGGTTGTTAGGAATGTTAGTAACCAATCGCACGCTGCTTAACTTGAAAAGTAAACTTTTCAGCTCTGCCCTCGTCCAGAATAAGGATGAGCCATTTAGGGGCTGGATCTTCCCCTCAGCCATCACCACTGCTGACATCCCCCCCATGCCATCAGGAGTTTCCTTTTGGAATAAGGATGAGCTCAGGCATGTTCGCAAACCGCAAGTGCAGATCCCGCCAAGAAGTCGGCACTGCGGAGCGCTTATCACAAGCAGTAAGACGTTTTCCAAATCTGCGGCTGCAGAGATCGGGAAATGTCTCCCTGCCTGTGATTAGCGCTGTGCAGTGCCGACTTCCCTTAGCGGGCTCTGCACGTGCGGTTGCGAACACGCCTGAGCTCATCCTTATTCCAAAACAGTCTTGCCTCCCGATGGCAGCCCGTGGGGATGTCAGCGGTGGTGACGGCTGAGGGGGAGATCCAGCTCCTAAATGGCAGAACAGTGGCTCAGTCCAGACATGGTCCGCCATTTTAGTGATACCTGCTCTAAATGAAACCAAAATCAGAAGGGCTTATGGCAGTGGTTCTCAAGTACCCCCAACAGGCCATGTTATGGGAATTTCTCTTAGATAAAATAGCTGTCCAAAATACCAAGCCACTGACTGACTTAACCACTTGCTTACTGAGCACTTAAACCCCCGTCCTGCCCAGGCCAATTTTCCGCTTTCAGCGCTCTCACACTTTGAATGACAATTACGTGGTCATGCAACACTGTACCCAAATGAAATTTTCATATTTTTTTTTTTCACACAGGTAGAGCTTTCTTTTGGTAGTATTTAACCACTGCTGGGTTTTTATTTTTTGCTAAAGAAAAAACGAAAAAAGACAATAAAAAAAAAAAAGTTTCATAGTTTGATATAAAATTTTGAAAACAGGTAATTTTTCTTCATTGATATGCGCTGATGAGGCAGCACTGGTGGGTGGCACTGATGAGGGAATGATGGGTACTGGTTGGCAGCACTGATAGGTGGCACTGGTGGGCATTGATAGGTGACACTGCATAGCAGCAGTGCCTCTCCCTGTTCGGGACCGATGTCACTCTGTTAGAATACGGTGATCAGCTTTTTTTCCCTCACGCTGTCAGCGTGGGGAAAAAAAAATGCTGATTACCGATCTTCTGCTTACATCATATGATCAGCTGTCATTGGCTGACAGCCTATCATGTGGTAAGGGGCCCGGATCGGCCCCTTACTCTGAACTGTTATCAGCCGAGTCTCATTGACTCAGTATTCTCAGAGCGCACCGTCCAGGGGGCACGCAGGCAGCTCATGCACGGGAGGACGTTACTCGGCTATAGCACGGGTGGGTGGTGGTTAAAGCACCTGTGCAAGATAAAGGAAAACCTGCAAACGTGGCCTGTTGGGCGTACTTGAGGACAGGGTTGAGAACCACTGGCTTATGGAATAGGCTCTTCTGGTTTTAAGGAATCACTGGTTAGCAGTATACAGCATATGGTTTCTGATTGTTCAAATAGATGAAAATCTGAACTCCAAGGATATTTAAAAGTTAACTGGAATTTAGCTATAATTAAAGGAGTTGTAAACCCTTGTCTTTTTTCACCTTAATGCATCCTATGCATTAAGGTGAAAAAACACCTGGCAGTGACCGGCCACCCAGCCCCCCCACCCGTCTTACTTACCTGACCCCCCCGAACTTGACCCGCAGGGACACGCTATCTCTCTGCCCGGGGTTCTCGGCTGTTAATTGGATAGATCGATAGCAGCGCAGCCATTGGCTCCCGCTGCTGTCAATCAAAATCCAATGATGCGAGCACCGGGGGCGCGGGGCCGAGTCCCACATTCGGCCTCTCTGGACCCCAAATGCTGGACTCGGGAGCGTGCCAGCAAGGTAAACCGTGCCCCCCCCCCCCGGCAGAGCGCTTCTTCTAGGGGGTTATCTGATATGGGGAGCAGCCGCCGGGGCCACTCTGTGCAAAACGTGCTACACAGTGGAGGGAAGTATAATATGTTATTAAAAAAAAAGAAAAAAAAAAAACCTTTAGTGTCACTTTAAAGTAGAACTATAGGCATTTTGGATAGCGTAAGGGAAGGTCATAACCCCGATCAGTTTATTTTTTAACAATCTGTGTCCCATTGTGGGGATTTCCACCTCACTTCCTGTTCCATAGACTAAACAGGAAGCCGTAAGCGGCTTCGTTCCAGCCTCCTAATAGTAAACACGGAAGCGACGTCGTGACGTCACTTCCCGTTTACTCGGCTGCCAATGGTGCCAGTTTAAAAAAAAATATACAGTATTCAGAATTGCCGAAAAGGGCGATCTGAATACTACGAAGTGCAAAGGAGGGATCGGGGGTCTAAAAGACCTCCATAAAGAGTACCTGTCACCACCTATTACTGTCACGAGGGATGTTTACATTCCTTGTGACAGCAATAAATGTGATCACATTTTTTTTTTTTTTTTAACACAATTTGTTGATATAAAAATAAATAAAATAAATAAGGAAAAAAATGTAAAAATTTAAAGCGCTCGCGCAGCAAAGAGAACGCATACGGAAGTCGAGCCCGCATATGTAAACGGTGTTCAAATCACACATGTGAGGTATCGCCGCGATCTTCAGAGCGAGAGCAATAATTCTAGCACTAGACCTCCTCTGTAACTCTAACCTGGTAACCGTAAAAAAAAAATTTAAAGCGTCGCCTATGGAGATTTTTAGGTACCGTAGTCTGTCCACGAGTGCGTGCAATCATAAAGCGTGACATGTTTGGTATCTATTTACTCGGCGTAACATCATCTTTCACATTATACAAAAAAATTGGGCTAACTTTACTGTTTGGTTTTTTTAAAATTCATGAAAGTGTCCCTTTTCCCAAAAAGTTGTGTTTAAAACACTGCTGCACAAATACCATGTGATATAAAATATTGCAACAATCACCATTTTATTCTCTAGATTCTCTGCTAAAAAATCATATATAATGTTTGGGGGCTCTAAGTAATTTTCTAGCAAAAAAAAATATGGATCTTAACTTGTAAACACCAAATGTCAAAAATAGGCTTAGTCATGAAAGGGTTAAAAAACGTTGTTACTCCTACAGACTTGTTTAGCTCATACTGTCCTTCTGTTGCCTTTTTTTTTCCTCCATTGTTAGATATCCAGTTATTTTGTCAATTGAAGACCATTGCAGTATTGCCCAGCAGAGGAATATGGCCCAGCACTTCAAGAAGGTATTTGGGGATATGCTTCTGACCAAACCAGTGGATGTCAGTGCTGATGTTTTACCCTCCCCAAACCAGCTTAAAAGAAAAATTCTCATCAAGGTAAGAGCCCGTCTGTTCTGCACCCTGTATGAGTACTCAGACTGCAGGTGGCATAGCTGTCCCTGGGCCCTGAGTTGGTTGGTGTTCAGCTGCGCTGTACTGGAAATATACTAATTATTCCTGTTCTTGTCTATAGCACAAGAAGCTAGCAGAAGGCAGTACCTATGAAGAGATCCCCACCTCCACTGTGTATTCAGAAAATGACATCAGCAACTCAATTAAGAATGGAATCTTGTATCTGCAGGATCCTATTAATCATGTAAGTTGTACAGGACTGAGGCACTATACACCAGCATTGGACTCCTGTGTACCATCCACTTACCATATATTCAGTTACCTGGATAGAGTTAATACAGTGCCCAAAATGGCCATGTCACCAACTTCTAAAATTGCAGCTAAAAGCAGAGGAAAATCAAGTATTTTTAAATGCTTTTTTGCTCTGTTTTTCCTTTTCCATGTATCATTTTTTATTGGCTTGCAGTGTGCCTTTCAACTGGTGAGAACATTTGAGTACTCGGGGGGGGGGGGGGGGGTGGGTGGTCTATTTCATAGCACATCCTCTCCTTCCTTGCACACTATAGCCCTTACCTCCTAGGCCTAGTTGCTCTCTGTGCTGGCACAGCTATTCCGCCCCTTCCTTCACTTCCTAACAAAATCTTGTATGTAACTGCTAGTGGAGGAGCAAAGGAGAACACTATAGAGCAGGTTTCTCCATACTTTCAAAACAAAGGGCCAGTTTACTCCCCCTCAAATTTTAGGGGGGCTGGAAAATAGAAAATGCCCTGGCATCGTTGGGAGTAAACTAATATGTCATAGGCTTAGTAAACAGTGGGAGTTGGAAAAAACTATTTCAAAAATTACATCATTGGTGTCAGTGGGAGGAATAGTGCCCCATCATAGGTGTCAGTTGGAGGTATATTACTCAATAGTTGGTGTCAATGGGAGTAGTGGTACCTCGTAGCAAAGGAAGGAAAAGTGCCCCCAAAAGCAGAATGAAGTCGAGCAAAGTGCCACATCTGGCCCCCGGGGGCCGCAGTTTGGAGACCCCTGTTATAGAAAGTCACTTGAATTTGCTGACATCACATCCAAGATGGGAGCACCCAGCAACAGTCTCAGGGCTTTTGAAGGTCTTCACAAGGGAGGCTTTTAAAGGTAACTAATGTTCATGTTTTGTTTGAACTGAGTGGTTTGGTGCAGGGCAACTGGAAGAAATGATGAGCAGTAATTCAGTTATAATGAATCCTTAGTTGATTCTTTTCAGATTAAAAATAGTTCTTTCCTGTGTACAATAGCTGTCCCATATTAAATACTTGTCTGGAAATAACAAAGTATGTAAAGGCAGCACAAAGTAATACTTAACTGGATGCGAACAATGGAAGTTTACTGGAAAATTGAACTATGGGTTTGGTGAAATTAATAATTTATTATATTCTCTTTCAGGAGTGGTATCCTCACTTCTTCGTACTTACCAGCAGCAAGGTCTACTACTCAGAGGAGACCACAGGAGGACAAACCAATGATGACGAGGAGGAGCAGAAGGAGGTATACCATGCTAACAAGTGTCAATTCAAATAAATGTATTTTTGTTTATCCTACAAAGTTCTTAAGTCTAGAGTTGAATCAGACACAAGGCAACCTTGAAAAGAAGCCTAGGGCCAAGTTGATGTCCAGGAGGCCCAGCTACAACCTTCATGTTCCTGTAGTAAACCATGGATATGGGGCTATTGGCCAAAGCTGTGCACCTGCCTGTTGGTTCAAAAAGGAACATACATGTGTAAGGATCTGGTGTCTGATTGGGCCATACAAGTACAGACAATGCTAATGGGTCAGCTTCTCTTCTCTGTGCTTTATTGCAATCTCACCCCTCTTGTGATTCAACATAAACTGTATTGGCATTCAGCATACTTTTAGTAGTGAGGTGATCATAGACATATATTGTTTTTGAGATACTCTGTTTATGAGCCATTTTTAGAAATTTATAAAGCTATATCCTTTTATTTATTTTTTCCAGACCAGCAACAGTTCCGAATTACATTCTACTGAGAAATGGTTCCATGGAAAGCTTGGGGCAGGCCGGGATGGGCGACATATTGCTGAACGCCTTTTGACAGATTACTGCATTGAGACTGGGGCTCCAGACGGCTCTTTCCTGGTGCGGGAAAGTGAGACCTTTGTAGGAGATTACACTCTGTCCTTTTGGTATGATCAGTCTTTTTTTTTTTTTTTTAACCTAGATTTATGAAACACTATAATGTACATTGTACAAGTTTGCCATTCATATCCGTCCCTTCCATAGTACAGCTTATATTCAAAGGTCACTGCCACATTTGTACATATTAGAAGCCACACATACGAGGATTCATTTTTAAGTAGAAGGCCTACCTGTCAAACAATGGAAAGTACATACAGCCTCTATGCAGTTAGTGCTCTGGTGCAACAAAACAGCCACACTAAATACTTTCTGCTCGTTTAGCAATTAAGGTAGATGTAAACCCCCTACTGAATCGCATTTAGTTTTCAAAAGCACCATCTGTTGTAAAGAGTTACCTCCAATTCCAAGTTTTTTATTATGGTTTTTATTTTATTTGTTGTATCTTGGCACTACTGATCTCCTGCTGCCCCTTTTTGTAGCACCTGTCTACATGCATTCAGCATGGGCTACATGATATTTCCTGGGGGTAGGGGGTTCTGGTGGTGACAACAGTGGATAATGCCTGCCTAATATGTTTTTAATGGTAGGTTTTTACCTTAATGCATTCTCTGCATTAAGGTTTAAAAAAAAGTTCTGTGTCCAGCCACACCACCAACCCCCTTATACTTACCTGAGCCTGATCTCGATCCAGCACTGTGCCTGAGAGTAGCCACTCTCTCTCATTGGCCATGGAGACAATAGCCGGAGCCATTGGCTCCTCCTGCTGTCAATCAGAGCCAATCAGTGCCTATGGACACACACAGGGCGGTTCAGGATTCTTCACCAGCAGTTCACCTCAGGGATATCCTCTGATGTCCCCCCCACCACAGCAAAAGAACTCCAAAAAGAAGCAGGGTCACAGAGGCTGGGAACTGCTGGTGAAGTTACCACTTGATTGACATCCATTGCCCATTGATCTTTGTTCATGAAGTTCTGTTGTGGTGGAGGCGCCAGGTGACACCCCTAAAGCGGATTACTGCTGAATTTGCCATTGAGTGACATCCATTGCTCATTTATTCTTGCCTTAGGGTAAGAGTCAGTGTGTTCGGGTGTTAGTGATGGTCTCCTAACACTACTGATGCATGTATATTTCTAAGAACACCTTGAATACTAATGGACTTTCATTGTTGTACAAACCAGCTATGAGTAAGCGCTCTATGGGAGCGTGAAACGCGTCAGCGGTTATGCTGTATCACTTCAACAGAGCAATGTACGCATTTTATACCATGTCATTTTTTCAATAAAGAAGATTTTACCTTTATTATTCCAATCCGGAGTGCGGCAGTCCAGATTTTTCATTGCACGTATACCATTGAATACTTACGGACTTTATATTACTATGGACTCTATTTAGTTTAGTGCTGCACCACTACCATATTATAATGTATTTAAATGCTGCTTTCTCTGACTTTTTTTTCTCTCTTTTTTTTTTTTTGGTCTTCTAGGAGGAATGGAAAGGTCCAGCACTGTCGGATACACTCCAGACAGGAGGCTGGGAGCCCCAAATTCTTCCTTACAGATAACCTAGTATTTGAGAGCCTCTATGCACTTATCACCCACTACCAGCAGATGCCACTGCGATGTAATGAGTTTGAGATGAGGTTGACTGAGCCTGTTCCACAAACCAATGCACACGAGAGCAAAGAGTAAGTTTTGGTTAATTTGCACAAATGGAAAATGGCCTTTTTTCAGGCTCTTCACAAAACTGTAGAAGGAAATTGAAACCTCTTGGTCATGTTTGCTTCTTTACATCAACTCTAGGGCCATAGAATCTGTTTTGGGCATGTATTATTGGCTTGCCATATCTTTTTGGGGTCTGCATATTTGAAAAGTTTGAACTGCCAGAAGATAACACATTAATGGCTTTAAGGCTGGACCGCACGGATGTTGAAAAAGTATATCCTGTTCATTTGAATTGTTACTTTTTTTTTATAAGTCATTTTATCTATTTCTGCAGATGGTACCATGCAAACCTTACACGAGCCCAAGCAGAGCATATGCTGATGAGGGTACCACGGGATGGAGCTTTCCTGGTACGCAAGAGAAGTGAACCCAACTCGTATGCCATATCATTCAGGTGAGACCTACACCGTTCCTCCCGCACTTCCATCCGGATTGTTCGGACAGTTGGAACTATCTTTGTATTGACACTCAGCGCTTTCTACCCTATTTTCCTTTGAAAAGTTTTTTTCCGTCTCCATATTCACTTTGCTTTCTTGTGCTGCCCTTTTTTTTATTCAGGGCGGAGGGGAAGATTAAGCATTGCAGAGTCCAGCAAGAAGGTCAGAGCGTTGTGCTTGGTAGCTCAGAGTTTGACAGCCTCGTGGATCTGATTAGTTATTATGAGAAGCATCCTCTATACCGCAAGATGAAGCTCAGGTATCCCATCAACGAAGAGACCTTGGATAAGATCGGTACAGCTGTAAGTAATGAATCTCGATGAGTCCAATTTTTTTTATTATTATTTAGAATTATCATTTATTATCTATAACTAGCATCATTTATAATTATCATTTTGTAATTATTAATATTATTTATAATTATTTATTAGTATTATTGCTTGCTACTATTATATATTTTTTATTTTTTACCCAAGGTTAGTAAATGACATGCAATACATGCTTTTGTTATAGGAGCCGGATTATGGAGCGCTCTACGAGGGGAGGAGTCCTGGTTTCTACGTGGAACCCAATCCCATGCCTGCTATCAAGGTTAATAGCTGCCTGCAGTGTTGACCAAAGGACACACCTTGTCTGTAGCTGTCCGTCTCTCCTCTCATCACTGATCCTTTGTCTTTTCCTTTCCTTTACATCCTTTTTCCCTCCCGAATCTCACTCCTCCTGTGTCTCCCCAGTGCTCTGTCAAGGCCCTGTTTGATTATAAAGCTCAGCGAGAGGATGAACTCACTTTCACCAAGAACGCCATTATCCAAAATGTGGAGAAGCAGGAAGGCGGATGGTAAGTATGAGACAACTGCTAGGAAATACTTTTTATCTATTTTCTCAGAACTGCCTTATTTTTTTATTTCATTATTTTATTTTATTTTTTACTATTCAAAAATTTGATATTGATTTTCCATAAAAATAACAGAACTAACAAAGACATCTAAAGAGGAACTGCAGTCTGCTCACATAATTTGTATTAAAAACATCTTTGCTGTCCTGAAGCTTCCCTCCAACCCCTTTGCATATTATTTTATATATACTGTGATTCTGTACTTGCTAAATATGCTGCAGAAATCTCCCTCCACTGAGTCTAGCTGCAACCATTTTAACTGTGGGCAGCTGAAGCTGCTGCCTGATCACTTCCTGGATTTACACAGAGGCACATCCCCAGCTCTGCAGCTCTCTTTGGCCCTCTTATGACTCATCCCCCCTCCCTTCCTTGCAAACTCTCATGAGAGTGAGGGGGAGAGATGTGCATGATGTCATAAGCCTAGGCTAATGACCAGATAAGAAACAGGAAGTGGGCTGTATAAGGTATTTACTGGCAGAAAAAAATTTTTTACTATCCAGTTAAAACAACAAGGGCAGAAGATTTAATAGATGGGAAGCTAAAATAATGACTAAAGTTCCGCTTTATTAAGTATAAAGTAATCAAATGTAGCAATATAAAGATTGCATAACTTTAGTCAATCACTATAGTAGATCCTACATATGAGAATGGACAAATGAACACTATCTTATTGCGGAACTTTTAAATAGGCCTAAACCTTAACTGGATGGTAGTATGGATATAAACAATCGCCATGTGTTTTTTCTTTTTAAGTTTTTAAAAAAACAGGATTTATAAATAGCTAAACCATCTTCACAAAATGGAGTGAGACAGTACAGTTACAATACAATTCAATAGAAGAGGAATCGGGGGCCCTGCTCAATAGCTCTAGCAATCTAGGAGGGAGGGTCAAGTGATACAAAAGGTAATGACTGTGGGGGGTGAGCTGATGAAGAAAATGTACACTATTAATTAGAGGAAGGATAGGCCTCTCTGAAGAGATGGACTTTCAGGGAATGCCATAAACTAGCTAGAGTAGGAGAGAGTCAGACAGATTGGGATAAAGAGTCCCAAGGGATGGGAGAGGCTCTGGAGAAGTCCTGGAGGCGAGCGTGGAGACAAGGGAGCTAAAGGGCTAGGGGGGGAACTGTTGGTATTTTGAGACTAGGTTGGTTATGTAGCTGGGGGGTTGTGGGTGGCAGAATAGAATACAGTTTTCCCTTTTTTTTGTGTCTGAGTGCTGCCAATCTCCTGCAACTCATTTCAGCCACTTATGTGCACTTCCTGCAGCATCAACTGTTGCCAATAGCAGACTTCATGTTGTCAATGGTGGACCATGCCTGCACCAATGTATGTTGGCATGGCTGCTTGTAGTCTCCATTGAAAGTGCATGTAGCAGGAGGACAATGCAATTGAACACAGTTTTCACCAGCTAACAGGAAGTGCCTGAACAAGGACCTTCATGTCAGAATGGTTGCTACGTAATATCTTAAAAGAGAAGTATGGCTTTATTTTTTTCAGATTCATACTTGCCTAGGTGGATGCAGCATCGGTGCCCCGCTAGCTCTAACACTGAGAACTGAGCGATCAAACACCGCCGATCACTCGGTTCTCAGGGCTGCCTGAGCGGAGAGATGGCTCTCTGTTCTGCCCCCCCTGCGCTCAGTGGAGTGCTGGGTTGTGGAGGGGGCAGAAGTGGCCAGCTCAGGCTCTCAACGGCTCGCTGAGCCGGGTGGAGGTCCAGGCATGTGGGCGGATCCTGACTTCATTGTCGCGATCTTGCCTGGGCCTGGAACAGCTCTGTGACGTTGGCTGAAGCCTGCTGTCTGGTGAAAACGGGTTGCAGAAATGCAAGACAAACTGCACTTTTGTGATCCACAGGAGAAGTCCAGCCAAACAAGCTTTGGCTGGACTTCTCCTTTTAATGATCGCAGCAGATTTTAAAAAAGGGTTGACATTAACTTGTTATAGCTTATATGAGATTCTAATGAATGGGTTTAGATATACTTTAATGCCGCGTACACACGGTCGGACTTTTCGTCTACAAAAGTCCAACGGACGCTGACGGACTAAAGCTGGCTGGTAATCCGATCGTGTGTGGGATTCTCCGGACTTTCAACATACTTTTTTAGCCTCAAATCCGACGTACTTTAGATTTGAAACATGCTTCAAATCTTTACTTCGTAACTACGACGGACCCCGAAATCCGCTCGTCTGTGTGCTAGTCCGACGGACAAAAAGCCACGCTAGGGCACCTATTGGCTACTGGCTATGAACTTCCTTATTTTAGTCCGGTGTACGTCATCACGTAAGAATTCGATGGACTTTTGTGTGATCGTGTGTAGGCAAGTCTGTTCGTTAGAAAGTCCGCCGCAAGTCCGTCGAAAGTCCGCCGAAAGTCTGCCGGAAGTCTGTCGGACAGGCTGTCTGACTTTTGTAGACGAAAAGTCCGACCGTGTGTACGCGGCATAAGAGCTTGAGTACAGGAGATATTGTTTGTGTCAGAACTTATTTCCCCCATGGGAATGAATATGTCGATGAGAATGAAAAAACTATGCAGCTTAGGAGATCAAATGCAGATCAGGAGCTTCTGTGAAGGAACTCTGATGGAATCCAGAAGCATCTCAAATGCAAGTTGAACCCACCTGAGATCATGCTGCGTTTTCTCATCTACTCAAGCACTAAAATCAGTTTTTAATAAAGTTAATATGGAGCCTCCTGCCATTTCTGACCTCCTGATTAGTTGCCTGTTAAGTCTGCTGACACTCTGCCTTCAAAATGTTGAGTCACTGACCTGGAACAAGTATGTAGATTGCGCATATCAGAGGGCATGATCTGCATACTTGTTCTGGGTCAGTGACCGGTATTGAAGCAAGAGGGTCAGTAGGACAGCCAAACAATTAGTACTTTCAGAATGATTGTCCAGGATTTACAATCTCCCTGTTTGTCTTATGACAGGTATTCTGTGGTATGATAAAGAATGATTTGCACAGTATCAGAATCCACAGTAATAATTTGATAACACATATGTGACCACTCAGCGGGTGGGCTTTAATGCCGAGAAGCTGCATATATGCTGCCCTATGTAAACACTTTTCTGTGCCAAGAGCACGCTGCCAGCACAGTCACCGATGGAGACCGGAAAGTCTCCAGATGCTTACTTGCGATCGTGAGCTTTCCGATCGTGTGACAGCCAATCACAGCAGTCAAATGACCCAAATGCCAGCCTCCCGGCATTTAGAAGCCTTTAAAGAGTCAGGAGGTGGTGGTGGGAAGGGGTTAAAATGTTAACTAAGGGTTCACCTCATATATATGTGAGCACATTATACCTGCATCAGAAGTTTTTGATAAACATGCTACATGGATTGTGTGCACTGTTGTAGTAATTGTATCTTATTATTATTATGCCTGGATGAAGTTGTCATCTAACAAATTACTGTATTTATTGGCGTATAACACTCACTTTTTCACCCTGAAAATCGGGTGCAAATAACGTGTGCGTGTTATACGCCGATACTTCAATTTTATGTGCCTTGGAGGGGACAGGGAGAGGGGGCAGGACGAGCACCGCCAGATTACATACAGTGCGAATCTCCTGTTTACTTGGCGGCCTCTGTAATAGGAAGTCCCGTCTCCTGGGCCGCCGTTGGACCACTGTTCTGTCTATCATAGGAGATTCTCACTGTATGTAATCTGTCGGCGCTTGTCCCTTTTAGGCTGCAGATGGGCATTGATCAAGCTGAACTGATGGCAATGTTGAGGCTGCTGCATTGATGGCCATGTTGAGGCTGCTGCATTGATGGCCATGTTGAGGCTGCTGCATTGATGGCCATGTTGAGGCTGCTGCATTGATGGCAATGGTGAGGCTGCTGCATTGATGGCAATGGTGAGGCTGCTGCATTGATGTGGACTGATGAGGCTGCGTTGATGGCACTTGTGAGGCTGCAGATGGGCATTGATCAGGCTGCATTGATGGCAATGGTGAGGCTGCAGATGGGCACTGACCCTTATTCTGCTTTAAAGTTCCTTATTTAAAATTTAAGTTTTTTTCCTGAAATTCCCCTCTTAAAAATGAATGTGCGTGTTATACGCCTGTGCGTGTTATACGCCGATAAATACGGTAATAATCAGATTGTGAATCGGCTGTTTTCTTTCTATTTATAAATGGTATGTGTTGCTCTCTGAAGAGCAATTAGCTATGGATCACTTTTCAGAGGTCCTTTGCCAGGCCCTAAGGAAGTGATATGTTGCCTGTTTACTGCCTCCTTTAACCACCTTGCTGCAACTTCATGCATTGGTGTGGGATTTTAGTTGTTAAAGCAGGAGATGAAGATGTAGGTCTGAAGATGTTTGTTACTTGAGACTGTAGTACTTTTCTCAGAAAAGACTAGGTAGAATTTCTTGTTCCTTTTTATAGGTGACTAATCAAGGACAAGTGTGCACAGCAGAGAACTCAGCTGCAGTGTTAAGTAACAACCAGCAGAGGGTGAAGGCTGGTGAAAGTTGATTTTTTACTCTCAGGGGAATTCAAAATCACTCTAAAGGCCCGTACACAAGATCGGACTATTTGACAACAAACATGCAAATTAGCTGTTTTGGAGCGACATCCGACCGTGTGTACGCTCCATTGGACAAACTTTTTCTGTTTTCATCGGACTTTTGTTGGCTGTGCGAACGCACAAACTTTCCAGCAACAAAAGCCCGATGGAGCAAAGTCCGATCGTGTGTACACAAAACCATCGGACTTTTGTACAAACCACAGTACGCAGCCACGAGAATGTTTTCAGCGCAATCTCATCGTGCTGGTTCTCGGCGACAGGGTACTGTACATCTCACGCTGGCTGCAATAGGAAAAATACATTTTCCTATTGCAGCGAGCGCGAGAGGAAATTCCCCTCTGGGAGCATATCTGGCCCTTAGGTCTGGTATGGATTTTAGGGGAACCCCCTACACCGAAAAAACGGCGTAGGGGTCCCCCCCAAAATCCATACCAGACCCTTATCCGAGCCTGCAGCCCGGCCGGTCAGGAAAGGGGGTGGGGACGAGCGAGCACCCCCCCTCCTGAACCGTACCAGGCCGCATGCCCTCAACATAGGGGGTGGTCGCTTTGGGGGAGGGGGGGCCCTGCGGCCCCCCCACCCCAAAGCACCTTGTCCCCATGTTGATGAGGACAAGAGCCTCTTCCCAACAACCCTGGCCGTTGTTTGTCGGTGTCTGCGGGCGGTCGGCTTATCGGAATCCGGGAGCCCCTTTAATAAGGGGGCCCCCAGATCCCGGCCCCCCACCCTATGTGAATGAGTATGGGGTACATTATACCCCTACCCATTCACCTAGGGAAAAAAGTGCCAATAAAAAAAACACACTACACAGGTTTTTAAAGTAATTTATTAGGTAGCTCCGGGGATCTTCTTCTGACTTCGGGGGTCTCTCAGGCCTCTTCTCCTGATGTCCGGTTCTTCTCCGCTCTCTCCGGCCTCTTCTCCCGGTGTCCGGTTCTTCTGCCGGGCTCCTCCGCTATCTTCTGCTCTTTTGGCGCTCTCTTCCTAGCGGTGGCCCGGTCTTCTTCGTCGTCTTCTCCCCTCTTCTCATCTTCCGATGTTGACACGACTCTCTCTCCCACTGTAATGCTGTGTGAGCGCCTCGCAATGACTTATATAGGCATGGGGCGTGGTCACCGAGTGATGTCATTAGATGACATCACCCGGTGACCATGCCCCATGCCTATATAAGTCATTGCGAGGCGCTCACACAGCATTACAGCGGGGGAGAGCGTCGTGTCAACAGCGGAAGAAGAGAAGAGGGGAGAAGATGACGAAGAAGACCGGGCCACCGCTAGCAAGAGAGCGGCAAAAGAGCAGAAGATAGCGGAGGAGCCCGGCAGAAGAACCGGACACCGGGAGAAGAGGCCGGAGAGACCCCCGAAGTCAGAAGAAGACCCCCGGAGCTGCCTAATAAATTACTTTAAAAACCTGTGTAGTGTGTTTTTTTTATTGACACTTTTTTCCCTATGTGAATGGGTAGGGGTACGATGTACCTCATACTCATTCACATAGGGTGGGGGGCCAGGATCCGCCCGCACGCAGACCCCGACAACCAACGACCAGGGTTGTTGGGAAGAGGCCCTTGTCCTCATCAACATGGGGACAAGGTGCTTTGGGGTGTGGGGGGGCCGCAGGGCGCCTCCCTCCCCCAAAGCACCCACCCCCATGTTGAGGGCATGCGGCCTGGTACGGCTCAGGAGGGGGGGGCCTCGCTTGTCCCCACCCCCTTTCCTGACCGGTCGGGCTGCGTGCTCGAATAAGGGTCTGGTATGGATTTTGGGGGGACCCCCACGCTGCTTTTTTGGTGTAGGTGGTTCCCCTTAAAATCCATACCAGACCTAAGGGCCTGGTATGCCCCTGGAGGGGAACCCATGCCGGTTTTTTTATTTAAAATTTGGCGTGGAGTTCCCCCTCATGATTCATACCAAACACAGTGCCTGGCATTGACAGGGATCCAAGTCGGATCCCCGCACCAGTGTGAACCCAGCTCGCAAGGTGTCAATCTCGCCGATAAAAGCGGCGAGATTGACACAATATCAGACAATACAGAAGTTGACCAAAGGGTGGTGGTAAAGAGCTGAAAAACCACATGATTTGGTGAAAGTTGGCTGAAAAAGTTCTGCCGTGTGTATGCAATACAAACTTATGGCCAGCGCCCTTTGTACAAAAATCCACTGGAAAGTTTGTACAAAATCCTACCGTGTGTATGAGGCTTTAGACTCGGTTCACATTGGTACGATTGGGCATGCGATTTTATATGTCAAATCGGCGCCTACTTTGCAGCGCTGCACCGATTCCCAAATGTACTACTTTTGGCGACTTTGGGAGGCGATTTGTATAGACATATGTGCAAGGAACCTGCTCAGATGTCTGTCAAATCGCCCCCCAAGTCGGACTGCATTTCTGGGTTGAAATCATGCGAGTTCAACTGAACTCGCACGATTTCTAACCCGCAGCAATGTGAACTTGGGCTTAAGGCCCCCTTCACACGGGCTTTCTGATCTGGTCTGCCTGTCGTTTTTCAGGCGGACCTGATCGGACCCTTTATTAACTCCTATGGGGCAGCGGATGTACGCCGACACCCACTGCTATCTGATCCTGTCCGCGAAATCCAGATGGAAGATCGGATCGCATGGGATCAGATGAAAATGGACTCCTCTTCTGCTGGGGTCCCCCGCCGCACTCCAGGCCCCTCTTCTTCGTTGGGGGGGCATGGAAAGCCGTTTTCATCAGATCTCTCCATAGAGGATAGCAGGGCTCTGACAGGTCCATCTCCGCAGAGACGGACCTGTCATCCACCTGCTCAGCGGGGATCAGCAGATCGCTTTGCTCGACGGGGAATCAGAGTTGGGCGGATCACCCGTTCACATCTGCGCGTTTTGACATGCGGTAATAGAATGTCCCAATCGGTGCGATGCCGACTTGGCGGCGCTGCACCAATTTCCAAAAGCAGTTCCTGCACTACTTTTGGCGACTTCAGTAGACACCTGTGCATTAACCCGCCCCCAAAGTCGGCCTGAAATGCGGCTTCGAAATCGTGCGAGTTCAGATGAAGTCGCACGATTTCATAGCCGTGTTCAGCGTGAACGAGGGCTTATAGTGGTTCTACTTGCCTGCTCTGTGGAATGATTTTGCACAGAGCAGACCCGATCCTCTTCTTCTGGGCTCCCCAGCCAGAGCTCCAGGCCCCTCTTCTTCGTCGGGTGCCCCCACGGAAAGCCACTTTCCACGGGGGGGGGGGCACCCATGCGTGCTCGCTCCCAAGCCCTACTGCTGCGTCCATTGACACCAATAATTAGACTAGGCCCCGCCCCCACACCTGTGTCACAGGATATGATTGACAGCAGTGGGAACTATCAATCTGTCCAATAAGGAGAGAGACAGCGGCTGGAGCCGCTGCGCTCGTGCACATAGCTGGATTGGATGGGGCTCAGGTAAGGAAAGGGGGGGGGGGTGCAGCACAGAAGGTTTTTTATCTTAATGCATTAAGCTGAAAAACCTTAAGGCTTTAGAACCACTTTAAGAACTACCTGTGTCGCCTAATTCAAGCAAGCATTTGTGCCGGCGTCAGTAACATTGCTGACACGTGCAAAAAATTCAGGTAGTTCTTATTAACACCACTTAAAGAAGCTATCGGTATGGCAGCAGCAAATTCTTAAAGAATTACCGCCAGTTTTACGTTTAGTAAACAGGCGGCAATTGAGACCACCTCTGCTCTGGCGTACAGAAGTAAGCTAGTATCGGAGCAGGCAATGCCTGTACCGGGAAGCTATCATGTCTGTGACAGTTTCCCGCACAGCATCTCCTGCCTCATTTAGCTGTCAGCTGGGGGATTCCCCAGCCCTAAGCTAAATCCAAACAAGAGTGGGGGGTGCAGCTGATATCATTACCCATACATGGTCAATGCCCATATTAATGAATGACTTGTCTGTGGGTAGGCAGAGCCTGATGGGGAACCAGTAGACTACTTCCCCATCAGATCTGCTCCACTTTTAAGTGATAGTGCACAGCATTGGGCGGATTAGAAAGCTGCTGTTGGACTGAATAGCGGATATAGATCTGCCCACTGTCGTGCGCTGTTAATCGGAGGTGAAGTGGACCTGATAGGGAAATAGTCTCCCAGTTCTCCATCAGGCCCATTCACACCTAGTATAAAAATCAGTAATTAAGCCAGCACAGTACAGACACACACACAGGGATAAACCCAACTTCCCAGCCTCCTTTTTTTTTTTTTTTTCTAACATTATATAGACGGGGAAAAGTAAAGCTGGTCACAGACGGATTGAAATTCAGGTGGTATAGCAGGGGCCGGCCGAATTTCAATCCATCTATGACCGTTCCAATTTGTTTGAAGTCAATCAAATGATCACGATTGGGCTTGATGTAAAATGGTGGTTCGATCATCGCTGCTGCCAATCCGCTACAGCACTGATTAGTGTATTCTGACAGTGGAGGAGTCCCCGCTGTCGGAATACAATCATATAGTAGGGAGGATTCCTCCATCCACCTTGCTTTTGTGAATGGGGGAATCTATTCAGCTTTTTTGATTAGCCCGCTGGCTGAAAACGTTATTATTCTTTGTCTAAGCAGTACCCTAAAAATCTACCTTTTGTCTTGAATTCCTGCTGCGCCTACAGCCTCAAAGCTGCATATCTGCAGTGTGAGATCTAAGGCACTGTGAGATTTGGCACAGTCACTACCATTGCTCACTGTTTTCCTTTTCTGGAGGCTGTGACATGAGGAAGCACAGCCCTGCCTTAACCAAGATGCCCACCTCCGCACATAGACACTGCAGAACAAGGCATAGTAACTCGGTAATAGGGAAATTATCAGATGCAGGTAGACCAATAGGCAATCAATACTGGTGACTAGTCCTTTTTCTCTCTGCCTGCCTTTTTTGGGCACAGCTTTTAGAGTTCAGATCCTCCTTAAAACTAGTGTTGTGTTTTATACTTTGTTATTCTGTAGGTGGCGAGGTGACTGTGGAGGCAAAAAGCAGATGTGGTTCCCATCCAACTATGTGGAGGAGATATTTAACCCTCCAGAGCCAGAGCCTGAGCAACCCGTAAGTACAGATTAAGTAATTTTAAGTAAGTTCAGTAATTTGTGCAAGTAATTAAAGTTATTGTAAAGGCAGACAGTTTTTTTTTTTTTATCTTAATGCATTCTATGCATTAAGAGAAAAACCTGTGTGCAGCAGCCCCCCTAATGCCGCGTACACACGAGCGGACTTTACGGCAGACTTTGCTCGGCGGACTTTTCGACAGACTTTACGACGGACTTTCTGAATGAACGGACTTGCCTACACACAATCCACCAAAGTCCGTTGAATTCGTACGTGATGACGTACGACCGGACTAAAACAAGGAAGTTCATAGCCAGTAGCCAATAGCTGCCCTAGCGTGGCTTTTTGTCCGTTGAACTAGCATACAGATGAGCGGACTTTTCGACCGGACTCGATTTCGACGGATTGATTTAAAACATGTTTCAAATCTAAGTCTGTCCAACTTTTTAAGTCCGCTGGAGCCCACACACGATCGAATTGTCTGACGAAATCCAGTCCGCCGGGCAAAGTCTGCCGTAAAGTCCGCTCGTGTGTACGCGGCATAATACTTTCCTAAGCCCATCTCTATCCATCGATGTTGCAGGAGAGACCCGGCTGCCCGGGACTCTCCCTCCTCATTGGCTGAGACAGCAGCGGAGTGCCATTGGCTGTCAATCAGTCATTGAGCCAATGAAGAGAGGTGTGAGGCCTAGCCGTGGCTCCATGTCTGAATGGACACACAGAGCAGCGGCTTGGCTCGGGTCCCCCCACAACAAGCTGCATGCTTTGGGGGCACTCGACAGGAGGGAGAGGCCACGAGCGCCGAAGAGGGACCTGAGAAAAGGAGGATCTGGGCTGCTCTGCAAAACCACTACACAGAGCAGATAAGTATAACATGTTTGATATTTTTAAGCAAAAAAATTAAAAAATCTGACTTTATCACTTTAAGTATAGTAAGTCATTTTAATAATAAAGACTGAGAGATTAAAAGGTAGGAGATCTCAGCCAGTCCATAGACATGCACAGGTGGCTGATCCTGTTTGATTTTGTTAATTTTTTTTCAGCAGGTATTTAGCAAGGATTCAGACTGAAGAGATAAACTAAAAGTGCACACTGCAACTCTGCATATGAATGGGAATTTTCTATTTAACAAAATAATTTCAGCTCTAATAGTTGTATTTTTTTTGTCCATTAACCACTTAAAGACCGCCCACCGCATACAGTCAGGTCCATAAATATTGGGACATCAACACAATTCTAATCTTTTTGGCTCTATACACCACCACCATAGATTTGAACTGAAACGAACAAGATGTGCTTTAACTGCAGACTTTCAGCTTTAATTTGAGGGTATGTACATCTAAATCAGGTGAACGGTGTTTGTACAGTTTGTATATGTGCCTCCCACTTTTTAAGGGACCAAAAGTAATGGGACAATTGGCTGCTCAGCTGTTCCGTGGCCAGGTGTGTGTTATTCCCTCATCCCATTTACAAGGAGCAGATAAAAGGTCCAGAGTTAATTTCAAGTGTGCTATTTGCATTTGGAATCTGTTGCTGTCAACTCTCAATATGAGATCCAAAGAGCTGTCACTATCAGTGAAGCAAGCCATCATTAGGCTGAAGAAACAAAACAAACCCATCAGAGAGATAGCAAAAACCATTAGGTATGGCCAAATCAACTGTTTGGAACATCCTTAAAAAGAAAGAACGCAGGGTATTTACATCCAAATCAGGTGAACGGTGTAGGAATTACAACAGTTTGTATATGTGCTTCCCACTTTTTAAAGGACCAAAAGTAATGGGACAGATTAACAATCCAATCATCCATCAAACTTTCACTTTTTAATACTTGGTTGCAAATCCTTTGCAGTCAATTACAGCCTGAAGTCTGGAACGCATAGACATCATCAGACGCTGGGTTTCATCCCTGGTGATGCTCTGCCAGGCCTCTACTGCAACTGTCTTCAGTTCCTGCTTGTTCTTGGGGCATTTTCCCTTCAGTTTTGTCTTCAGCAAGTGAAATGCATGCTCAATCGGATTCAGGTCAGGTGATTGACTTGGCCATTGCATAACATTTCACTTCTTTCCCTTAAACTCTTTGGTTGCTTTCGCAGTATGCTTCGGGTCATTGTCCATCTGCACTGTGAAGCGCCGTCCAATGAGTTCTGAAGTATTTTGCTGAATATGAGCAGATAATATTGCTCAAAACACTTCAGAATTCATCCTGCTGCTTTTGTCAGCAGTCACATCATCAATAAATACAAGAGAACCAGTTCCATTGGCAGCCATACATGCCCACGCCATGACACTACCACCACCATGCTTCACTGATGAGGTGGTATGCTTTGGATCATGAGCAGTTCCTTTCCTTCCCCATACTCTTCTCTTCCCATCACTCTGGTACAAGTTGATCTTGGTCTCATCTGTCCATAGGATGTTGTTCCAGAACTGTGAAGGCTTTTAGATGTTGTTTGGAAAACTCTAATCTGGCCTTCCTGTTTTTGAAGCTCACCAATGATTTACATCTTGTGGTGAACCTTCTGTATTCACTCTGGTGAAGTCTTCTCTTGATTGTTGACTTTGACACACATACACCTACCTCCTGGAGAGTGTTCTTGATCTGGCCAACTGTTGTGAAGGGTGTTTTCTTCACCAGGGAAAGAATTCTTCGGTCATCCACCACAGTTGTTTTCCGTGGTCTTCCAGGTCTTTTGGTGTTTCTGAGCTCACCAGTGCGTTCTTTCTTTTTAAGGATCAAAGAAAAAAGGGAATATTTTTGGGACTTTAAATGAGGCGCAACGGGGAATATTGCGCCTCAATCCCTGGTTGCTTTTGCAAAAAAGAGGGGGGCAGGGTGGGACTTTAGATGAGGTGCGTGGGGTAGAGCCAGACAAAACCATATACATATGTAAAAAATGTTATTCTTTATTAGACCAAAGATAGGGCATCGATCAACCCATATAAACGCATAATAGCACATTGGCATATAAAATACAAAGTATCAACATACATATTAAAGGATAGTCACCAACATGACACAGAGAGTAAATATTATACACCACAGTCCCTCAAATAGAGTAGGCATAACATTATGTCAGGGTGGTAGAGCAATAAAAACCATCTGGAATCATAAATATGAGATGGATGCATCAAAATAAGCTCGATGACGTTTCATGGACTTCTATCTACTCATCGGGAGCAAGTGCATCCATCTACTAAAAGGGGATAAAAAAAAAATCACCATTATAGTTTAATATAACCACAGACTGAAGGGGTAGAGGGATTAAAGATGATGATGAACAAATAAACGGCCATAACTGAAAGTACTCACATAAGAGCTGATACTAGGCCATGCGATACCACCTGCCGGAGGTCAGCCAGATAATTATGTCCAGCACGGGAGCTGAGGAAAGGACCCAAGCATGGATCAGGAGCACACACGCAGTCCCCCAAAAAAAGTGTGTATAGAAAAATCTTGATGTAACTGTGGATGGGATTTTTAAGGATGTTCCAAACAGTTGATTTGGCCACACCTAATGTTTTTGATATCTCTCTGATGGGTTTGTTTTGTTTTTTTTTTCAGCCTAATGATGGCTTGCTTCACTGATGGCTCTTTAGATCTCATATTGAGAGTTGACAGCAACAGATTCCAAATGCAAATAGCACACTTGAAGTGAACTCTGGACCTTTTATCTGCTCCTTGTAAATGGGATAATGAGGGAATAACACACACCTGGCCATGGAACAGCTGAGTAGCCAATTGTCCCATTACTTTTGGTCCCTTAAAAAGTGGGAGGCACATATACAAATATGTGCCTCCCATATATATATATATATATATATATATATATTGTACTTCCTACAGTGTTCACCTGATTTGGATGTAAATACCCTTAAATTAAAGCTGAAAGTCTGCAGTTAAAGCACATCTTGTTCGGTTTGTTTCATTTCAAATCCGTTGTGGTGGTGTATAGAGCCAAAAAGATTAGAATTGTGTCAATGTCCCAATATTTATGGACCTGACTATATACTGCGGCAGGGCAGCTCTATTGCGCAAAACATACCTGTACGTTGTTTCGACCACTAGATGCTGTGGGCGCGCGCCCGCTGAATGGCCGCGAACCCGATGTCCGCCGACCACCCGCGATCGCGCCACAGACTGGCAAAGCGAGGATCTGCCTATGTAAACAAGGCAGATCCCCGTTCTGACAGGGAAGTACACTGAGATCTTCTCTCCCTTTTAATCGGGAACAGCGATCTCTGTGTTCTTCTTGTCAGTCCATCCCCCACACAGTTTTAAAACACTATCAGGGAACACCGTTGACCCTTTATACAGTGATCAGTGCAGTTTTTTTAGCACTGAACACTGTATTGGTGTCACTTAGGGTCAGATTTGTCCGCCCAGTCCCGCTAAATATTGCTGATCCCCGCCATAACTAGTAAAAACATTTTTTTAAAAATGTAAAATCCCTAAATCTATCCCATAGCTTGTAGATGCTATAATTTTTGTGCAAACCAATCAAAATACGCTTATTGGGATTTTTTTTTTTTCTTTACCAAAAATATGTAGCAGAATACATATTGGCCTAAATTGATGAATTTTTGTCTCTTTACTTTTTTTTTAATTCATTTTTTTAATTTTTTTTGGATATGTATTACAGCAGAAAGTAAAAAATTGTATTTTTTTCTAATTGTTTTTTTGTTTATAGCACAAAAAATAAAAACCGCAGAGGTGATCAAATACCTCCAAAAGAAAGCTCTATTTGTGGGGGGGAAAAAAGGACATAAATTTTATTTGGGTACAGCTTCGCACGCATGTGCAATTGTCAGTTAAAGTAATGCAGTGCCGTTTCGCAAAAAAATGGCCAGGTCATTAAGGGGGTAAATCCTTCCAGGGCTGATGTGGTTAAATTAAATCTGTCATGATATGGAGAGAGCAGGCTGCTGTTGCTGTCTAACATTTTTAAATGCTAGTTGCCTGGCTTTTCTGACACGGGCTTCTATACTTCTGACCTGAAAATCTCTCTCTGTATGTTCCTTCTTGGTCTGTGACTGGCAGCATTGACACAAGGGGGTCCGTGTGAAACCCAGGCAGCTAGGATTTTCAGGAGGAAAACTAGAACTAAAGGCTCTTTCTCTTGACGGATTTTCCTTTTAGACAGCAGACATATGAGCCTTGTCAATAGCCGGTTAAACACCAAAAGGGTGGCGAACTGTCTGGCTGAAATTATTCAGATGAGCTCCAAGGTTTTCTGTCCACCAAACCCAGGAACTCAGGTCTTGCGAATAAGGCCTTTAATTAAACCCTCCTGCATCTAACAAAACTGGAATGTCAAGGCTTTATCTTAGTCTCCGCTCTAATTCATTCCAAAGATGTTCTGTCGGGTTAAGGTCAGGACTCTGCAGGCCAGTCAAGTTCCTCCACCCCAAACTCGCTCATTTATGCCTTTATGGACCTTGCTTTGTGCACTGGTGCGCAGTCATGTTGGAACAGGAAGGGGTCATCCCCAAACTGTTCCCACAAAGTTAGGAGCATAAAATTGTCCAAAATGTCTTGGTATGCTGACGCCTTAAGAGTTCCCTTCACTGGAACTAAGGGGCCAAGTCCTGAAAAACAACCTCCCACCATCATCCCCCCTCCATCAAAAAATCTGGACCAGTGCACAAAGCAAGGTCCATAAAGACATGGGTGAGCGAGTGTGTGTGTGTGTGTATATGTATGTATGTATGTATATATATATATATATATATATATATATATATATATGTATGTATGTGTATATATATATATATATATATATATATGTATGTATGTATATATATATATATATATATATATATATATATATATATATATATATATATATATATATATATATATATATATATATATATATATATATATATATATATATATATATATATAATACACATACATATATATAAATGTGTATATATGACAGAGAGGTATCAGTTTTTTCTGTACTTTTAACACATTCCTTTACTCCCACAGCATCTGGATGAGAACAGTCCTCTTGGAGACCTACTGGGAGGAGTACTTGATGTGCCTTCTTGCCAAATTGGTAAAAATACTTCTGTGTAATAGGTAGATGTTGGCCTTACAAGTGGTAAGGACAAAAGCGTAATAAATGCATGGACACATAGGCTAACAGAGTTGGTTCTACAGGCTGAAAGAAAAAACGCCAAAGGCCTGTATAAGCAGCATTCTTTTTTTTATGCCCAGTGTGTATAAGGCCTAAAAGTAGAGAATGAAGAAAAAAACATTATGTTGTTGTCAAATTTGCCCAACTGAACTTTCAGCTTAAAGCCCAATTCCAGGAAAGTTAAAGGCTAAGTTCACTTTTGGAACATGTTATATGTTCCAACCATTTTTAGGGTGGGACATGTTCAGCATCTGCAGCTCTCCCCTTGCTCCTCCACCTCCTCTCTGTGACAGTGGGCCAGGGATTTGTCACTATTTGAAAACCGCGTGTGGGGCCATGCGGCCATGTCATTCATTCAGCTTCATGTGAATGAATGCCTACAAGTACTGCCAGCCATTGTGGCTGACGGCTTGTAGTTTTCAATCAGCTGTAAGGGTGCTGATGAGTATCCTCAATAGTCCATTGATCTTCCTGCTCTCTGGTAGCTGCCTGCTGGTACGAGGTACAAACACACAGCTATCCTGAGAGTCTGCAGGAGTTGGACATTGCACCCGTGATCTGCTGATCAAGGGTGCAATGCTCAGCAGAGAATGGGGGAGCAGAGGATCAGGCAAGATGAAGTGCAAAAATTCTCACTTAGACTAAATAAGCCGTTAACCTTTGCAGTGCGGATGCAGCCCCAATACAAGGGATACTTTTTAGGTTTCTCTGAGTTTAAAATGGTTGTAAACCCACAAAAAAAACAACCTGCAAGACAAAGGCATAATGAGCTAGTATGCATAGCATACTAGCACAGTATGAAATGCTCACCTTACATCAAACCCCCCCCCGCAGCAGTCCAGGCACACTGCCCTGCCCGGCGACATGTCTCCCGGAGTTATTTCCGGGTATCGCAGGCTCTGGCACTGTGATTGGCCGGAGCCATGATGATGTCATGCGCGGGAGCCGCCGGTAACGGCAGGTCAGCTGAAGCAACGGCACGAACGAGCCGTTGCTTCAGTGCGCATGTGCCGATGACGTCAGCACATGCTGGTACAGGGGATATCTTCTAAACTGTGCAGGTTTAGGAGATATCCACAGTAGCTACAGGTAAGCCTCATTATAGGCTTACCTGTAGTGAAAAGTGGTTTTTAAGGGTTTATAACCACTTTAAGTCAACAAAGTACATTCCAGGTGGATCAAAACAATATACAGTGAGGGGAAAAAAGTATTTGATCCCCTGCTGATTTTTGTATGTTTGCCCACTGACAAAGAAATGATCAGTCTATAATTTTAATGGTAGGTTTATTTTGACAGTGAGAGACAGAATAACAAAAAAAAAAAAATCCAGAAAAACGCATTTCAAAAGTTATAAATTGATTCGCATTTTAATGAGTGAAATAAGTATTTGACCCCTTTGCAAAACATGACCTAGTACTTGGTGGCAAAACCCTTGTTGGCAATCACAGAGGTCAGACATTTCTTGTAGTTGGCCACCTGGTTTGCACACATCTCAGGAGGGATTTTGTCCCACACCTCTTTGCAGATCCTCTCCAAGTCAGTAAGGTTTTGAGGCTGACGTTTGGTAACTCGAACTTTCAGCTCCCTCTGCATATTTCCAATGGGATTAATGTCTAGAGACTAGCTAGGTCACTCTAGAACCTTAATGAGCTTCTTCTTGCGCCACTCCTTTGTTGCCTTGGCCGTGTGTTTTGGGTCATTGTTATGCTGAAATACCCATACACGACCCATTTTCAATGCCCTGGCTGAGGGAAGGAGGTTGTCACCCAAGATTTGTCGGTACATGGCACCATCCATCGTCCCTTTGATGCAGGGAAGTTGTCCTGTTCCCTTAGCAGAAAAACACCCCCAAAGCATAATGTTTCCACCTCCGTGTTTGACAGTGGGGATGGTTTTCTTGGGGTCATAGACAGCATTTCTCCTCCTCCTCCAAACACGGCGAGTTGAGTTGATGCCAAAGAGCTCGATTTTGGTCTCATCTGACCACAACACTTTCACCCAGTTCTCCTCTGAATCATTCAGATGTTCATTAGTAAACTTTAGACGGGCCTGTACTTGTGCTTTCTTGAGCAGGGGGACCTTGCAGATGCTGCAGAATTTCAGTCCTTCACGGCGTAGTGTGTTACCAATTGTTTTCATGGTGACTATGGTCCCAGCTGCCTTGAGATCATTGACGAGATTCTCCCGTGTAGTTCTGATAAAATATAAACTAGAAGACTAGATATACCGCGCTGTCAGAAAAATATAAAGCGGCCAGCACAACAGTGTAAAAGAGACAGTCAAAAAAGTGAAAAAATGTGCAGCGCTAAAAAATATCAATGATAAAAGTGATCAAAATATCAAACATATATGAAATGTGATCTAATGACAAGAATGATGAAGTGAGAAATAAACTTGATGAAAAAGTAAGAAAATATATATTGACAAATACTCATAAAATAGTGTCCATTTGTGATAATGAAGGACCACAGAGGGTCATGGTAAGTCCCAAGAATATGTGATGCAATGCAAATGTGTGACAGTCACTGTAATCTTAGATAAACATCAAAGTGAGTGATGAGTGACATGAAAAATCCACCGCCAGAAATACCAGTCTCTTACCGGAAAGATTGGACTTGTGCAAGCATACACCTGACAAGCCAATCAAGCTTATAGGGGTAACCAAGAGGCACCTATTCCTTGCATGTGCTGCAACCTCCGGGTGGGCGTTCCAAATGATGGATTCAGCAGGATAGATGTAAACAATCAGGATTCAGCGGTTCTCCAAGATTAGTAGCCATTAATGGATTTAAGATCAGACCTCTTCGGGGAGTCCTCAGTCAGCTATTATACAGGAAATGAAGGCCTCTCCCTCCTCCGGGTGCTCGGGCGTCTCTCTCTCTCTCTCTCTCTCTCTCTCTCTCTCTCTCTCTCTCTCTCAGGCCCGGAGCTGTGCTCTCCTCAGTCGGTGAGCTCTCTGTGTCACCCCGCTGACTCTGCTAGAATCACAACTCCACAAAAACAAAATGTCGGACCACTATTTCCCGTGTAGTTCTGGGCAAATTCCTCACCGTTCTCATGATCATTGAAACTCCACGAGGTGAGATCTTGCATAGAGCCCCAGACTGAGGGAGATTGACAGTTATTTTGTGTTTCTTCCATTTGTGAATAATCACGCCAACTGTTGTCACCCTCTCACCAAGCTCCGTGGCGATTGGTCTTGTAGCCCATTCCAGCCTTGTGTAGGTCTACAATCTTGTCCCTGATATACTTGGACAGCTCTTTGGTCTTGGCCATGGTGGAGAGATTGGAATCTTGATTGCTTCTGTGGACAGGTGTCCTTTTATACAGGTAACAAGCTGAGATTAGGAGCACTCCCTAAGACGGTGCTCCTAATCTCAGCTCGTTACCTGTATAAAAGAGACCTGGGAGCCAGAAATCTTGCTGGTTGAAAGGGGGATCAAATACTTTTTTCACTCGTTAAAATACAAATCAATTTATAACTTTTAAATGCGTTTTTCTGGATTTTTTTGTTCTGTCTCTCACTGTTAAAAGAAACCTACCATTAAAATCATAGACTGATCATTTCTTTGTCAGTGGGCAAACCTACAAAATCAGCAGGGGATCAAATACTTTTTTCCCTCACTGTACTGTATGTTCTTGCAGTTCATTTTCTTTAGAAAGCAGCTACAGCCTGAGTAGATGTGACTGTCCCCTGCCAGCAACCTCAGAGAAGGACCTTGCCTTTTAATGCTCCTGGAAAGTTTTGTTGAGCTTTAAAGCATAACCCTAACTCATTTAGAAAGTCTGAGTGTGTGTGGTGGGGAGATTTTGCAGTTAGTGAATACTTCATTATTTTCTTCTGCTCCCTTTTATCCAGCTATTCGCCATGAGGGTCTGTACAATCGTCCTTACGTCTTCTCTATAAATGTCCCATCTGTAACAAGATATCCACTTGATGTGGCAGCTGACTCTGCAGATGATATGCTCGACTGGGTGAAGAAGATCAAAGAGGCAGCCCAAACTGCAGATGCAAGGGTAAGTTAAGCTAACACATTTCTTTCCATTTCTCTCTGTCCCCCACCAAGGTTGGATGACCTGTGTTGCTGGTGCCTATTAGGGATGGGCGAATGGTTTGGCCCGAACATAAGTTCAGGCCGAACTTTGGTTGTTCGGATGTTCTGCAGAACACTGAACAATATGCGGTGCTCAGGGGAAATTCGAAAGCCGCCGGAACACCGTTAATGTCTATGGAACATTAACATAAAAAATCAAGTGTTAATTTTAAAGGCTTATATGCAAGTTATTGTGGTAAAAAGTGTTTGGGGACCCGAGTCCTGCCCCAGGAGACATGTATCAATGCAAAATAAAGTTTTAAAAACGGACGATTTTTCGGGAGCAGTGATTTTAATAATGCTTAAAGTGAAACAATAAAAGTGAAATATTTCTTTAAATTTCATACCTGGGGGGTGTCTATAGTATTCCCGTGTTTAGAACAGTCCCTGCACAAAATGACATTTCTAAAGGAAAAAAAGTCATTGAAAAGTACTAGCAGCTATAATGAATTGTCAGTCCTGGCAATAAAGATAAAAGAAGTCATTGAAAAAAACGGCATGGGATCCCCCCAGTGCATTACCAGGCCCTTTGGGTCTGGTATGAATATTAAGGGGAACCCCGAACCAAAATTAAAAAAAAAAAAAATTGCGTGGGGGTTCCCCCAAATTTCATACCAGGCCCTTCAGATCTGGTATGGATATTAAGGGGAACCCCACACCAAAACTAAAAAAAATGGCGTGGGAGTCACCCTCAAAATCCATACCAGACTCTTCAGGGCTGGTATGGATTTTAAGGGGAACCCCATGCCAACATTTAAAAAAAAAATGGCGTAGGTGTCCCCCCAAAAATCTATACCAGACCCTTATCCGAGCAAGCAACCTGGCAGGCCGCAGGAAAAGAGGGGGGGACGAGAGCGCCCCCTCCTGAACTGTACCAGGCCACATGCCCTCAACATGGGGAGGGTGCTTTGGGGTAGCCCCTCAAAGCACCTTGTCCCCATGTTGATGGGGACAAGGGCCTCATCCCCACAACCTTGCCCGGTGGTTGTGGGGGTTTATCGGAATCTGGAAGCCCCCTTTAACAAGGGGACCCCCAGATCCCGCCCCCCGTGGGAAATGGTAATGGGGTACAACTGCTGTACCCCTACCATTTCACAAAAAAGTGTCAAAATGGTACAAAATACAAGACACACTTTGGGACAAGTCCTTTATTAAAAAATAAAAATGTCCCACGAAGTCCATTCATCTTCTCTCGCTCTGCCGACGGACCGAAAAAGAAAAAAAAAAGAAAAAAGCCGTGACCGACCCGCACCCGCCGTATGACGCGTCTTCGCTTTGACAGTTCTTATATAACTGAGGGCGGGGCCACACAGTGACATTCCCCGGTGTGCCCCGCCCCCCTCTGATGCACGGGGACTTCCCCATGACGTTACCGGGGCGTCAGCGGGGGGGCGGGGACACCGGTTTATGGTGTGTGCATTCAGAGGAAGCAGTGCTAAGGGAGGGTTGAGGGTCAGATTTTAGTGTTTGCCACCAGTGATTGTAGTGGGGAGATGTAGCTTGGGGTCTCTATCTCTGCTGTGTCTTCTGTGTATTTATTTTCCTATTATATATCTTTTTATTAGCTCACAGAGGGCAAAATTATGGAACGGAGGAAGAAAATTGCCCTGGAACTCTCTGAACTTGTCATTTATTGCCGACCTGTGCCATTTGATGAAGAAAGTAAGTGACTTTTATTTGTATATGTCTAATACGACACATGATTATGTAGCAAGACAGTATTTTACAATTGATTCTTACTAAGGCGTTACTATGTGCCTGTAATAACTTGTGAGGTCTTGCCTGTTCTATCCTTTTATCAGGTCCGTAATATGTGGCCTTAAATGCAACCTTTATTTTAATTTACAATAAAGTGGAAGGCAAGTCAAAACTAAGCTTAAATCCACTCCCACCCCCATTCTAAACCTATTCTAACTACCCTGGGAAGATGTCTATACTTGCCGGTTCTGGAGTTGCTCTGTAATGGTCCCATGATCTCTCCAGCTTTGGCTTTATTGTAGAGGAGAGGCAGTGACAATGGCTTCAGTGCCTGTGAGGTGACAGCACCCGTAGGCTTACTATGGGGCATCCGTTGTTGGCTGTCCCTCCTCTACACTGAAGCCGGCACAGAGACCCAATCATGTAACCGGACCACAGCGACTTCAGAATAGGCATAGCATTTTCCTATTATGGGTTAGATAGAATAGGGGTGGGAGTTGATTTAAAGTGGTTGTAAAGTCTCTCCAATCCCCTCTGTTAGATAATGCTATGTTGCCCAGTGTGTGTGTTTTTTTTTTTTTAAGCAGCTGTGTAACTTATTCCATAGCACCAGTTGGCGCTCACGTGACCGCCCAGATCTCTTCCAGGGTGACAGATACAGTGCGAGGGGGTAAGAACTCCCGCTGATGTCAGCCGGGAGGAGAGAGCCGGGTGGTCACGTGAGTGGCGATCAGAGGGGATTGGAGAATCTTTACACTGGTATTCTATCATCAGGAGGAGAGGCTCTGGGAGCGGGGGGCGGACAGACAGAGGAGAGCTGTGAATGACAGAGGCACGTAAACTGGCCACGGTGTCAGGGCTTAGCAGCCATGATACACCGTGGTCAGTTTACAAGGAGGAGGGCAGAACCAGGCAGGATCAGCCAGGTATTTCAGGTGATACAGGGGGCAAAATAAAACAGCCCAAGCACTGTGCTGTATAACATGCTTTAAAAGAACAGGATCTATTTTTTTAAATTATTTTTTAGGGTTACAGTTTTTGACTAGCCTTTCATTTTAAATTTGTAGAAGGCAAAGCCACATAACATACATTTTATATCAAAACTTGACATGTGTTTGTTACACTTCACTAGATTGAATAATGGACCTTACAGTTGAGGGCTGTCTATACAGTGCAAGAACATTGCCTCATTTCATACATGAGGCTCAGTACAAGCACTGTGTTCATTATAACACTAATAACTTGTTTATTCCTAGAAATCGGCACTGAGAGGGTATGCTATCGGGACATGTCGTCCTTTCCTGAGACCAAAGCTGAGAAATACGTCAACAAGCAAAAAGGCAAAAAGTTTTTGCATTACAACCGACGCCAGCTGTCCCGCATCTACCCTAAAGGCCAGCGTTTGGATTCCTCCAACTATGACCCCATGCCCATGTGGATTTGTGGCAGCCAGCTGGTAGCACTCAATTTCCAAACTCCAGGTGTGCAACATGTCATCTGACTTACCTGCTTTCTAGTGCATTCTCTGTGTAAAAAGGATGGCGGGTGCGGATTTGAATCTTCTCCCATGCCACATTTTGATCGAAGTTGCTCTCCAAGGGCTTTGCGACACTGATATTCAGTTATCTATCCAATTACTTCATTGTTGTCCTAGTTTTCAGACACAGAGATGACTGATCAAGACTACTGCATATGGTACTTGGTAAAAGAAGGATGCCCCTAACAAAAACTTTAGTTTGGTCTGTTGTACTGCATTTTAACTGTGGAAGCCGCCTTTATATGGTGGCTGTATAGGTCAGTCCACTCAAAACTGATGTTTCAGTTAATTGGCAGACGCTGGAGGGTTAAGACTATATATATATTTTTTTTGGGGGGGGGGGGGGGGGTTGGGGTGCTTAATTGATGAGAGCCCTGTAGTTAAGTTCCTCGCTCGGCACACATGCTGTGACCGTTATTGTAATAAAGGGTTAAACTTTATTACTTCCATGTTCCTATGTTTTAACCTTTCAGATATGTGGGTGTATTGCAGTAGTTCAAACAAATCGAAAGTATGATAATAAAAGAAATTTACTTAGCTTGGTTAAAAGATGTATTACAGAGAATAAAGTGGATAAATACAACATCATTCCAATCCAGGGGAGCCTGTAATTTCATTTAAAATTCCTGGAAGCGACCGTCCTTTTCCAGGCACACTGTCCTCAGAGCTGGTGTTGGATGAACTAAAACGGTCTTTTGTCTTCCTGATAGATGGGTAGATCTCTCTCTCTAGTCTATACTGACTAACCGAAAATCGTACGATCTGGAATCATACGAGCAAAATTTTTGTGCATGCCCGATCGAATAAGATCGGATGAACGGTCGTGATCGGCTGTCGAAAGTAGTGTACACACGATCCGAAAATCGTACGATCCTTCCTCGGACGACCGTTTTCGTACGATATTCGGATCGTATGTACGGGCCAAAAGGGAGATGAACTTTAATGGCATCCCAGTCTTAGTCCATAGGGTTCAATATTGAGTTGGCCCACCCTTTGTAGCTATAACAGCTTCAACTCTTCTAGGAAGGTTGTCCACGAGGTTTAGGAGTGTGTCTATGGGAATGTTTGAACGTTCTTCCAGAAGCCCATTTGTGAGGTCAGGCGCTGATGTTGGCTGAGAAGACCTGGCTCGCAGTCTCCACTCAAATTTATCCCAAAGGGGTTCTATGGGGTTGAGGTCAGGACTCTGTGCAGGTCAGTCAAGTTCCTCCACCCCAAACTCGCTCATCCATATCTTTATGGAACTTGCTTTGCTCACTGGTCCAAATCATTTTGGTGGAGGGGGGGATTATGGTGTGGGGTTGTTTTTCGGGGGTTGGGCTTGGCCCCTTAGTTCCAGTGAAGGGAATTCTTAAGACATTTTGGACAATTTCGTGCTCCCAACTTTATGGGAACAGTTTGGGGATGGCCCCTTCCTGTTCCAGCATGACTGCGCACCTTTCAGAAAATGTATGTTTCGAGCCAAAAATTATGTTTTTACGCATGTGAAAAATGAAAAAGTTGGTCAGGCAGTGAAGGGGTTAAAGCTAGCAGTATAATTTATTTTGTAATCTATAATATCTAATATCTCATGACTATTCTTTTCTGATGCAGATAAGCCCATGCAGATGAACCAGGCCCTGTTCCATTCAGGAGGTCGCTGCGGTTATGTTCTGCAGCCAAACTGTATGCGGGATGATGTATTTGATCCATTCGACAAATGTTCCGTTCGTGCATCGGAGCCAGTTATTATCTGTATCGAGGTAAGCACTAAGATTTATTCATTGAAAATTACCTGGACCTATAAAGTGCATACATTTTCTTTGGAAAATCAGATTTTGTGCCTTCTGTGATCCGATGGGGCCACAGAAAATTAACTTTCGTGGCTGGGAACCTTCTTTTCTTCCTAGGAAATTGCTTTTGTTGCACTCATGCGCATTTCTTTTTCCATTATATTTCTCGCACAATTCTCCCATCATTGAAAAACGTTAATTTTTCAAAAAATGTCCGATCACTCAAACTCGATGCACCAAAGTCGACTGATGCTGTGGCCCACTAAATGGTGCGAAATTTGAACGAAAATCCTTAGTTGAGATTTCCGAAAAATTTTGTTTTCGAAATGCGACTTAAAGAGGAGTTCCACCCAGGGGGTCCATTAAAAAAAAAAAAAATTAAAAGTCAGCAGCTACAAATACTGCAGCTGCTGACTTTTAATTGGACACTTACCTGTCCCTGGGTCCAGCGATGCTGGGGATCGAAGCCCCGCTCGTCTCCCCCTCCGTTCAGCGGCGCCGTCATTTCAACTGTGGGCGCCGGGCTGTGGCTTCACAGCCTGGCACCCACTGCGCATGCACGAGTGGCACCGCGCGCCGTGATTGGCCGCTTAATCACCTGGGACCTGTAATGGGTCCCAGATGATTGACAGGAGGGAGGGAGCAGAGCTGAGCCCTTCCTGTGCCGAGGGGGAAGTGATGTCACCAGCCCAGGCAAAGGAAGAGGCAGACTACGAGGGACCACCTAGCAACAGGCATTTAGAGGTAAGTAAAAAAAAAATATCCAAATGTTTTTTAGTTTTTTAGAATTTTTCAGGTATTTTTGTTTTTTTGGGTGGAACCTCACTTTAAGTATGGCCGGCTTTAGACACTGCTGTGCTCTAGGCACACCTGAATGATGTCCTTTAGTACAAGTCCCACCTCTTGTGCCTTGAGAATATTCTAGTATCAATCTAATGCTAGAATGCCATATATAGGGGCCAGCATGGGATCTTGCAGAATTCAACCACATATGTCGAGAGAAAATTGGGTACATTTGTAGACTTGGTGCTGCCCCCAGCTTCCTTAGGTACTGATCCACAAGTTCCATTATAGAAATGCTGATAATGGCATTGCTTACACATTAGCAGACTGTTCTGCATACATTTTTGCTCTTTAATATGAGCCGGTTGACAGTATCTGTTTTATGTTTGCAGATTCTAGGTGCCAGGCATCTTCCGAAGAACGGTAGAGGTATTGTATGCCCATTTGTGGAGGTTGAAATCTGTGGAGCAGAGTATGACAATGCCAAGACCAAAACGGAATTTGTAGGTGAGACAATTGCCTTCTGGGTTGTACATCTGCCACTTTGTACACAAATAAAAATGACAGCTGTTTAAATTTTTTAGAACTGTATAGATCCTATTTAAGGGGTTGTGTGGAGTGATTGTTATATGTCTAGGCAGGATACATGCTCTCTGGTAAATGACATGATCTGTGTTCCACTGACATGTTAATTTTTTTGTTTTGTTTTTTAAACATTTGATAAGTTCAAAACATTAACATATAACACTGACATATTTTTAAAATTTCGTTCCCCGATGTCCGGTTTAATATAAAAAAATGTATATCATTGCTTCCTGGCCGTTCCCATATTGCTTGTGGGCATGTGAAGCCCACAAGCATAATGTTCCAGGATACGGTGCAGCTGAGTGACCAGCATGCACCGCCCATTCTCGCGCATGTGCAGTATGACCGTATCGAAGCGCCGTAAACGTCTCACATTGCCATCACGATGGGCAGTGTCGTCGGAAGTGCCCGCCCCCTTGTGTTGGCAAAGAATTCCTCGCCGCTGCCCACTGACTCCTGGGAAATGACACACCTCTCCCAGGAGCACTAGCGAGCACTGGCGCCGAGGGAAATGGCGCCAGGAAGAGGCAGATTACAAGGCACCCCTTAGCCAGGAAAGAGTAAGTAAAAAACAAAAAACGTTTTCCAAATATTTTTGCTTATATTTATTGCTGATGAATACTGCAAAGTAAATGTTATGAGTGAAGCTCCGCTTTAAGATGGAGCCACTGGTTTGCTTGGCTCTGAACATCAGAGAAGATTCACTTGACAATGCAGCTTTTTTCTGTGCCACTGATATAAGGCACATGTTTAACCTCTTAACGCCGGCGCCTCCTGGCCCTTTAAGAGGTTTATGATGCAGAGAGACAGGGTGGGGCCTAAGACCACGTGACTGCCGTGAGTGGCGTTCACATGACCGGTTGCACAGCAATTCACGAAAATATGTAGCCCCTCCTTGCCAAGGACCATTCGCCGAGAGTCTGCATATTTGCGTGTGGTCTGTGTCAAGGGGTTAACAGCAGTTTAGGTTTTAAAACACTGAGGGGGGGAGGATGGGTATAATACGATTCACATGGGTTAGGTTATTTATTATTTTTATTATTATTATTATTATACAGGATTTATATAGAGCTGACAGCTTGTGCAGCGCTTTAGAACATTAGGGCAGACAGTACAATTACAATACAATTCAACACGGGGAATCAGAGAGCCCTGCTCATTAGAGCTTACAATCTAGAAGGGAGGGATTGGACTTTTGACATGCTTTATACACAATTTATACAGTCACATGAAAAAATAAGTGCACCCCCATAGAATTGTTGACTTTTTCAACATATATTAAAGGCAAACATTAGATCTTGATTCAAATCGTGCCTACAGATAAAGGTGATATACTTGAATAAATGACACGTACAATTGACATGGTGTATTCATTTTCATGATCTAATTAACTAAAATGTTAATTTGTCACATGGAAAAAGTAACTGCTACAACCCTACATTTACCATCACTTCAAGTTCCTAAAATTGATATTGAGCATTCCAGATTAAGTGCCAATGATTAGACACCACCCCCCTTCCTTGGAGAGTGTGTGCAGGTACAACCTGTCTTATTTAAAGCGGAGTTCCACCCAGAAATGGAACTTCCACTTTAAGTGATGGTGACCTCCTGACATACCACATTTGGCATGTCATTTTTTTGGGGGGTACCCTGTTTTTACAGGCCGGAAGGAAGTTCACCTCTCCCCCCTCCCTCCCCACAATCTTCTGGGACACGTCACAGGTCCCAGAAGATTGCCCGGCCATTCACAGCGCACAGCTTGTGCATGCGCAGTGCGCGCCCGGCTGTTAAGCCACAGCCAGGCGCCCACAGTTAGAATGCTGGCCCCTCGGAGAGGAGCGAGGTTTCGTGCACCCAGATAGCTCGACCGTGGGACAGGTGAATGTCTGATTATTAAAAGTCAACAGCTACACTTTTTGTAGCTGCTGACTTTTAAATGGGTGGATCTCCACTTTAAGCACTTGCTTGCACACCGTATGACATCATATGATAGACCCTAGATCTCTCCATAAAGAGGACCTGTCATATGATAGACTCCAGATCTCTCCATAAAGAGGACCGGTCATGGCCCATGCTGTCACAAGGGATGTTGTTTATCCCTTTTAATAGCAGTAAAGTTAATACAAGAAAAAAAGTTAAAGTGACAGTGTAAAAAAATTGTTTTAGATAAAATAATGAAAAAAAAAAATGAAAGAAAAGCCTGTGCTTATGTGCTAAAGGGAACGCATACATAAGTCCCGCACGCATATGTAAATGGTGATCGCACCACACATGTGAGGTATCGTGTGTCAGAGCAAGAGCAATAATTCTAGTACTAGACCTCCTTTGTAACTCTGAACTGGTAACCTGTAAACATTTTTCAAGCTCTGTCTATGGAGAATTTTAAGTAGCGTTTGGTGCCATTTCACGGGCATACGCAATTTTAAAGCGTGACGTGTTGGTAATCTATTTACTCTGCGTAACATCTATTACATTTTACCAAAAAATTGAGTATTATATTGTGTTTGTGTGCAGTAAAATTAATGTGTATTTTTTTCCCCAAAACAATTGCATTTGAAAAAACGCTGCACAAATACCTGTGTGTGACCTAAAAAAAAAATTGCAAAACCCATTTTCTTTATCGTACATCATGGAACACAGAGGCTTAAGTAATTACTTAATGGGTTATGGGCCACCTTCAGGTGTTGACGCCTGAAGGTGGCCCAATACAGGAATACCCAATACAGGAAGTTCACTCCCCTATATAACCCCTCCTCCTACCAAGAGTACCTCAGTATTTTTGCCAGTGTTTAAGGTGTTGGTCACGAGTGAAGATGTGCTCTGAGGAGCTCCAGGAGGGATCCATGCTGCATTTAAATTCCTCTATTGACCGGATCCATCCACGCCACTGAGGCCACAGGATGGTACCCGGGCCTTGCATAGAAGACTGAGGTTTTGCCTGTAACGCTTCTCTTTGAGGGCTGGACCCCAGGAACCAGGACTTGTTTTAGTCTTGCTACATTACCTAAAGTTGCTCCTTGGGGGTGCTATACAGGTCCAAAGGAGTGGAACCCCTATTATAGGGACCTGGTCTTTGAAGGTTTACGAACGCAACCCACCGCGATGGGTGAAGTTTGGATCTGTCTATTACAGCAATATCCTGCAGCGAGGATAAGGTAAGGGAAGAGGCCTAGGAACTGTAAAAAGTCCACCTATGCCTTTTCCTTCCATATATGTAAAACATTGTATACCTTAAAAATATCTCCACTAGAGGTAGATTACACATACCTTGTTACGTTGCTTCCAGCAGCTCTGTGTCCGGCTATAACAGCGCGTGTGGTCCCAGCAGCCAGAGGGGGGTTCTTAGTTGAACAAATGGTGTTTCCTCTTCTAAAGGAACTAAGTGGGGGTACACCAGTAGATTCATAATGACATATTTTATGTATATAGATGGCTCCTACTAGCATTAGCTAGGGGCCAAATACCACTTTTTATATAATAAAAAATCAGACTTGCCTTGTTAGATGAACTAGGTTTGTTGCGCCCCAGCCTTGTATTACAAGGCAGCATGTTCCTGGCAGGTGTCAGTGGCGGGTTATGCAGCATAGTTGCAGGCTCTGACGGCCAGCACCGCCTCCTCCTCTTCGGGTCTGCATCTGCATCAGACCCAAATGCCGTCCATCCATGCGTGAACTAGTGTAGTTTTTTTTTTGTTTTTTTTTTAATAAGGAGGGGGGCGGGATTGCAGAGGGGCGTGGTATAAGAAATAGGCGGCGACCACGTGTATCGCTTACACTAAGGGCGGTAGACGCTGAGGATGCCTAATCAGGCTCCCACCTGAGGCTTTAAAGCACAGACGCTCTCAGTATCAGAAATCTCTATGACTGAAGAGAGGAAGTCTGATACACTAAGGGACTTATGAGCGCTGGGCACCTAAGGGATGATACAGGCATTTCCAGTACAGGAAATACAATTGTTACTCGGCATTAAAAGCTGATCTTTATGGTGGCATTGTTTTGCTAAAACTATAATTCAGCAGCTAGTATATTTTTCGTAAGGTGCCTCTGCTTTTGTGCTTAGCACTATGACTTCCAGAGCTATCACAAAGGTACCAAAAATTCCACCCCCAGACGCTGGGAACTACAGTCATGCTTCCACACTGTCGTCCTCTCCGGAGATACCAGACATGGCAAGCCAGGATGAGTCATTGGAAGCAATTGGTGGTGCAACTGCTTCTCACACTTCAGCCCCTGTATACATGACTGAAGATGCATTTTCCTCTGCCCTGCAGGGCTTAGAAGGAAGATTAGCGGCTTTAATGGCATCCTCCATCCAAGTGGATAGGAAGCGTGCTAGATCCCCCTCCCCCACCTCAAACCCTTTACCAAGAGAACAGTGGGGACAGGATGAGGTATTACCCTCAGGCAATCGCGAGGAAAAACAAGCCGATTATTCCTCTGCAGAGGAAATAAGTTGATGAGTCTTTTTTAACCTCAGTCTGAGGTACAAACTCTTACAGAGATGGTTCGTTCCACTTTCATGCTACCCCTAACAGAGTCGGCTGAAGGTCTGGTTTCTTCCTTGGGTTCTTTAAAACCTTTACAGCCTTTTCATGCGTTTCTGGTCAATGCATTACTAGAAAAGCTTATTTATGCTGAATGGGATCATCCGGATAAGCATTTTCTCCCTCCAAAGAGATTCTCAGTTCTCTATCCCATGGAGGAGAAATTCACCAAAAAATGGAAGGTTCCAGCAGTTGACGCTGCGATTTCCAGTGTGAATAAAAGTTTAACTTGTCCAGTAGACAATGCACAAATGCTTAAAGGTCCAACAGATAAAAAGTTGGAATTCCTGTTAAAATCCTCTTTTTCCTTGGCAGGGACCGTTACTCAGCATGCAATTGCAGCAATAGGCATCTGTCAGTCCTTAAAGGACCAGTTCGCAGAGGCTCTTAAAGAGGCCCCTGCACAATAGGCCCGTGAGTTGTCCGAACTACCAAAGGCATTATGTTTTGCCATAGACACCATGAAGGATTCTATTCACCAGGTGTCCCGCCTTGCGCTTGTGCTAGTACACATGCGTAGGACCCTTTGGTTAAAAAAATTGGTCAGCCGAAGCGCCTTGCAAGAAGCTTCTGACTAGTTTCCCCTTTCATGGGGAGTGACTATTTGGCGATAATTTGGATAAATACATCCAAACGATTTCTAGTGGAAAGAGTACTCTTTTGCCAGTCAAAAGAAAGTATAAACGTCCTTCATTTAAACTGACTTTTTCTCCTGTGCCAGGGGCATCCGCCTTTAGGCAGTGGCGAAGGCCTCCGCTGTCAGACTCTAGAGGAAAACCTCAGGGTCGGGCCCAGGCTCAAAAGAAGACCTGGGGCCGGAAATCTGCAAAACAGAATACTAAAGCCTCACCATGAAGAGGCGTCCCCCCTCACCAGAGTGGGGGGAAGACTTCTGCATTACTCAGAAGTCTGGCAAAGGGAAATTCAGGACAGATGGGTTCTCTCCACGGTGTCTCTAGGATACAAACTAGAATTTTGGGAGTTTCCGCGTCTTGATTTCTGAGATCAAATGTTTCCAAAGATCCAGGGAAAAGGCAATGCCTGTTTCAAGCATTAGACTGATTATTGCCTCAGGGGGTGATCATACAGATCCCCACAGAAGAGCAAGGTTTGGGGTTTTATTCAAACCTGTTTACGGTACCAAAACCAAATGGAGATGTCAGACCCATTCTAGATCTAAGGAATCTAAATCAGTTCCTGAAAATCCACTCCTTTCACATGGAGTCGATCAGGTCAGTGGTCTCCATCCTACAAGGAAGAGGACTTCTAGAGTCCATCGACATCAGGGATGCATATCTGCATGTCCCTATATTTCCCGCTCACCAAAGGTTTCTGCGATTCGAAGTAGAACAGCAGCACTTTCAGTTTGTAGCCTTGCCCTTCGGGGTAGCCACAGCACCTCGGATGTTCACTAAAGTACTGGCCCCACCTCTAGCCAGGTTAAGGGCACAGGGCATAACAGTCTTGGCGTACCTAGATGATCTATCTATCAGTGGCTCACTTGGAGCAAAGTGTACGCATTACAACCAGTTACCTGGAAAGTCCTGGGTTGGATCCTCAACCTAGAGAAGTCTTCCTTTAAAACTGCTAAGAAAGCTGGAGTATTTGGGCCTGATCATAGACACAGCCCAGAAAAAGGTGTTCTCGCTTTCGGCAAAGATCAGCTCCATACGAAAGCTTGTGCAGATGGTCAGGTCGAAAAGAAATCCCTCAATTCGCCTTTGCATGAGGTTTTTAGGAAAGATGGTGGCTTCATTCAAAGCAGTCCCCTATGCCCAGTTCCATTCGAGACTGTTGCAAAACATTATCCTGTCTGCTTGGAACAAAACAATCCAAGCTTTGGACTTGCCAAATGCGGCTATCCCCAAGAGTGTCCCAAAGTCTCAGTTGGTGGTTACTAACCCAGAATTTGCTGAAAGGAAAATCCTTCAGACCAATTATCTGGAAAGTAGTAACGACAGATGCCAGCCTTTCAGGCTGGGGAGCAGTACTAGAGAAGACTACTGTCCAGGGACAGTGGTCAAGAACCAAAAAGCCTTGCCCATCAACATCCTAGAGATTTGGGCAGTGCGTCTGGCTCTGAAAGCCTGGACTTCCAGGTTAAGGGATTGTCCTGTCAGGATCCAATCCGACAATGCCACGGCTGTGGCCTATATCAATCACCAAGGGGGCACCAAGAGTCTCAGCACAGAGAGAGGTGAACCATATTCTAACTTGGGCAGAAAGGAATATTCTGTGCCTATTGGCAGTCTTCATTCCGGGAATAGAGAATTGGCAGGCGGACTACTTAAGTCTCCAGCAGTTATTCCCAGGGGAATTGTCTCTTCACCCCGACATTTTTCGGGATGTTTGCCGAAGATGGGGGACTCCGGACGTAGATCTTCTAGCATCCGGATTCAACAGGAAGTTAGTCAACTTTGTGTCCAGGACAAGGGATCCACTCGCATGCGGAACAGATGCATTGGTAACCCCGTGGGATCAGTTCTCACTTATCTATGCATTTCCCCCTATTCAGTTGCTGCCACGACTTCTTTGCAGGATCAAGCTGGAAAGAAAGCCGGTAATTCTGGTAGCACCAGCATGGCCCAGAAGGTCATGGTACGCAGAAATCATAAAGATGGCAGTGGAGGATCCATGGTCCCTCCCACTAAGGCCAGACCTGCTCTCACAGGGGCCGATATTCCATCCTACTTTACGGCTGCTAAATTTAACGGCCTGGCTATTGAAACCCACATTCTGAAGAAAAGTAGGCTTTCCGGGTCAGTTATATCTACTTTGATTAATGCAAGGAAGCCAGCGTCCAGAGCTATATATTATAGAGTCTGGAAGGCTTACGTTTCCTGGTGTGAATCCAAGGGTTGGCACCCTCGGAGATATATCGTAGGCAGAATTCTTGCCTTTCTACAATTAGGCCTTGAGTACTATTAAGAGCCAAGTCTCAGCCTTATCGATTTTATTTCAAAGACCACTTGCTACGCATTCTTTAGTCCGGGGTTATATGCAAGGGGTGATGCGGATTAATCCACCAGTTAAATCACCTTTAAGCCCTTGGGACTTGAACTTAGTTTTGTCAGTGTTACTAAAACAGCCATTTAAACCGATACAGCATATTCCCTTAGTCCTTCTGACAAGGAAGCTGGTATTTTTGGTTGCTATATCCTCAGCAAGGAGGGTTTTGGAATTGGCTATATTTGATTTTTCATGAGGACAGGATGGTGTTACTCTCTTGTCTGGGGTTTTTTACCAAAAGTAGTCTCAGGTTTCCACCTGAACCAAGATATTGTCCTGCCATCGTTTTTTCCAAAACCATGTTCTAGGGAAGATAAGTCACTACATTGTCTTGATGTGGTGAGAGCAGTGAAAATCTATTTAAAGGCAACTGCTCAGATTCGAAGGACTGATGTCTTATTTATTCTGCCAGAGGGTTCTAAGAAAGGACAGGCAGCGTCAAAATCCACTGTCGCTAAGTGGATTCGACAAGTGATAATTCAAGCTTATTATTTAAAGGGTAAGATTCCCCTGTTTTCAAGTTAAGGCGCACTCTACCGGTTAGTGCTTCTTGGGCAGTGCGTCACCAGGCCTCCATGGCTCAGATCTGCAAGGCCGCAACTTGGTCTTCAGTACATACATTCACAAAATTTTATCAGGTGGATGTAAGGAGGTATGAGGATATCGCCTTCGGGCGCAGTGTGCTGCAGGCAGCAGTATAAGTCCTCAGGTCTGGGGGTGCCCTATGGGTTGTTTCTCCCTCCCCTCAAATAGCATTGCTATGGGATGTCCCATTAAGTAATTGCTTAAGGCTCTGTGTCCCATGATGGATGATAAAGAAAATAGGATTTTTATAACTGCTTACCTGTAAAATCCTTTTCTTGGAGTACATCATGGGACACAGAGGTCCCTCCCCTCTTTTGTGATTTAAGTATATTGCTTTGCTACAAAAACTGAGGTACTCCTGGTAGGAGGAGGGGTTATATAGGGGGAGTGAACTTCCTGTATTGGGTACACCAGTGTCCATCACCTGAAGGTGTCCCATAACCCATTAAGTAATTACTTAAGACTCTGTGTCCCAAGATGTACTCCAAGAAAAGGATTTTACATGTAAGCTATTTTTACATGTAAAAATAAAAAAAAATCTAATATATATATATAGGTATAGATAGAGATAGAGATTATATATATGTGTGTGTGTGTTTGGGGGTGTCAGAATCTGCCTGATAGGGAAGTGGTTAAACCTCAGATAATCTAGAGTCTGGCGTTCTGTTAGCGTGTGTGGTGGTGTCATGCCCAGATCAGTAGTGCTCTCTAAGGCCCACAGAATGTTTTGGATGCCTAGGAGTCTAGCAAGGGATTTAGTAAGATCACCTAATTATTGAAATAAATTCCACTGTAAGGAAAATAATTTTACAATTGCAGTAGATTTCAAATGACTTCTAATTTGCCCAGTACTGGTCGGCTCACCAAATTCAACTCAACCCAAGAGCTGATTGTTTGATGCTAAAGAGAGTTGTGTTAAGAAAAGTCTTTGCTATGCGATCAGAACTTTAGAACATGGCTATAGTTTGTCATTGAAAATACAGGCAAATTCAGCAGGTCTTTTAGAATAATGTGCTGAAGACTGATTAATCAAAGATAGAGTGGTTTGGACACAGTAACAGTAGACACGTTTGCTGCAAACTGAAGACTGTATTTCAGGCAAGCCCCATAAGAACTGTAAAGCATGGTGGTGGAAATGGCATGTTTGGAGTTTCTTTGCTGCTTCAGTGCCTGGGCAGGTCGCAGTCATCAAGTCAAACTATATGTTCTGCATCATATCATGTGCATGATGAGAATGTGAGGCAATCTATCCAAAAGTTGAAGCAGAGATTAGTCTGTCCATACACTAATAATCTGAAGCACACTCGCAAAATCCAATAAGGAATGGCTCAAAAAGGAGAGACCGAGAAGTATGAACTTCCATACTCCCAGCCTTGATTGATCCCAATTGAAAGTCTGTAGGGGGATTTTGGAACAGGCAGATCGTACAAGGAAACCCACAAACCTTGAATAGTGAGAGTTTATTGGCAGAAGCCTGATATGTAGTTGTACGAAATGCCATTTCATGATTTCTGATAGAAGCTGGTTTTGCCTCCTTTGAATTACTTTTTCCATAGTACACCATTGCATCTATTGACATTTTTGTTCAATAAATATGATTGAAAAGACCTATTTTGTGTATTTTTATCCAAACATATCATAGTTACATAGTTGGTCAAGTTGAAAAAAGACACAAGTCCATCTAGTTCAACCATAAAAAATAAAATAAAAAGTATCATACAATCCCATATACCCAATCCTATACCCAGTTGATCTCTGGAAGTCGAAAAAACCCCCAGAAAAGCAGGATCCAATTTGCTAGAGCAGGGGAAAAAAATCCTTCCTGATCCCAGAGAGGCAATCGGATTTTCCCTCGATCAACTTTACCTATAAATGTTAGTATATAAACCGAATTCACCAAAAGAAAATTATAGATGAAATAGTGGTGCTAATCCCCAGGTGGGGAGATGCCAGACACTCTTATCCAGCCAGTGAGCTGAATACAGACCTGACTAGAGAGAAAAAGTGAAAAAGCATATATTGCTAAATATCCCAAAAAGTAAAAATTAATATTAAATAAAATTCAATATCAGCTAATATAAATTATAACACTCAGTGAAAGTGATATACAAATATATAAATCCAAGAAAAAATATATAATGAAAATTGAGCACAGTAAATATCTATAAAGTCCAGAAACCAATCAATCGTGAAAAATAATCGTGAAAATATTTGAAGAAAGTCCAAAAAAAGAGTGAGGGTGACTCCAAAATTGCTCAGCTGTGTTTTCAAACATCCACCACACATCTGTGACGTGAATCCACTCCCTGCTGAAATTCAAACTCACCAGCTGTTAAGGCCTCTCACTCTCGTGTTTGGCCTGACAGAGCCTCTAACCCACTTACATGGGGGTTAACATGCGAGCATACACCTCCACTGCTCCATAGGAACACCGCTTTTCTCAGGTTGGTAGTATGACATAAAAATAAAAGAAGCTCCAATAGTGTAATCTCGTTTAAAAGATTTAATCACACATAACAACTTGTATTGAACTCACATTTAAAATAAAATATCAGGCAAGTCACTTCACGGCAAATGGAGAACTCCCACAGCACAGCAAGCAATGGCAACCAAACTAACAGGCAGGCCACGGCGGACCCAGGAGGTGTGTGTGCTCACGTTCGTCTCACCCGTCCGCAGCACTCGTCCCTTCACTGGAGCTCCGCTCTGTCCCCCTTCACTCCCTCCTCTAGCACTCGTGTGAGATCGCCGTGTAGCTACGCCCCGACATGTTTCATCATAAAGATTTAATCATGAACATGTCGGGGCGTAGCTACACGGCGATCTCACACGAGTGCTAGAGGAGGGAGTGAAGGGGGACAGAGCGGAGCTCCAGTGAAGGGACGAGTGCTGCGGACGGGTGAGGCGAACGTGAGCACACACACCTCCTGGGTCCGCCGTGGCCTGCCTGTTGTTAGTTTGGTTGCCATTGCTTGCTGTGCTGTGGGAGTTCTCCATTTGCCGTGAAGTGACTTGCCTGTTATTTTATTTTAAATGTGAGTTCAATACAAGTTGTTTTATGTGTGATTAAATCTTTTAAACGATATTACACTATTGGAGCTTCTTTTATTTTTATGTCATACTACCAACCTGAGAAAAGCGGTGTTCCTATGGAGCAGTGGAGGTGTATGCTCGCATGTTAACCCCCATGTAAGTGGGTTAGAGGCTCTGTCAGGCCAAACACGAGAGTGAGAGGCCTTAACAGCTGGTGAGTTTGAATTTCAGCAGGGAGTGGATTCACGTCACAGATGTGTGGTGGATGTTTGAAAACACAGCTGAGCAATTTTGGAGTCACCCTCACTCTTTTTTTGGACTTTCTTCAAATATTTTCACGATTATTTTTCCCGATTGATTGGTTTCTGGACTTTATAGATATTTACTGTGCTCAATTTTCATTATATATTTTTTCTTGGATTTATATTTTTGTATATCACTTTCACTGAGTGTTATAATTTATATTAGCTGATATTGAATTTTATTTAATATTAATTTTTACTTTTTGGGATATTTAGCAATATATGCTTTTTCACTTTTTCTCTCTAGTCACGTCTGTATTCAGCTCACTGGCTGGATAAGAGTGTCTGGCATCTCCCCACCTGGGGATTAGCGCCACTATTTCATCTATAATTTTCTTTTGGTGAATTCGGTTTATATATATTTTATTGTTAAGTGGCAGCTTTGGTAGGGTTTTGACATTTATTAACATAGCGCGGAGGTGATAATACAGGTCAGGGGTGGCGTAATTTGCACCTGATTATCTCCAGTTTCCAATATAAATGTTAGTACCCAGTTATATTATGTACATTTAGGAAAGAATCCAGGCCTTTCTTACTAGATATCACTTCTATCTTCAGGCACTGTTTGAATAAAGATCTAATATTTGAATATTCAAACATGTTTAGATTGTAAGCTCTTATGAGCAGGGCCTTATAACCCTCTTGTCTTGAATTGAATTGTATTGTAACTGCACTGTCTTTTATTTTGTAAGCATTGCACAAACAGTTGGCACTCTATAAAGCCTGTATATGTTGAAACTCCTTCTAGTACCTTCAATTAACTATCTCTATTTAAAAACAGTTGATAATGGATTGAACCCAGTTTGGCCCCAGAAGACATTCCAGTTCCTTATCTCCAACCCAGAGCTTGCCTTCCTGAGGTTTGTGGTCTATGAGGAGGACATGTTCAGTGATCAGAACTTTCTAGCCCAGGCATCCTTTGTGGTTCGTGGCCTAAAAACAGGTACAGTAGAGAGGAGACAGGGAGCTTTGTACATGTGGTTTTCATAGCAAGGTCATTTAGAAGGTCGCATCTGTATTTTGCAGGATACAGATCAGTTCCACTGAAGAATAATTACACTGAAGACTTGGAGCTGGCGTCCCTTCTCGTACGTTTAGATATCTACTCCAGCAAGGTGAGTGACCTTAATGGTTGTGTAGTTTATCACTTATAGGACTAAGGTGAGCTCAGTTATTTGACCCCAGTAATTGATGCAGTGTGGAAAGAGACAACTGGGTAAACTGTACTTGGTTCCTTCATTGACAAAGATCTTGGTGTATTATGGATGTGTCATCTTTATGAGACTTCACACTTTATCCAAAGTCGCATCCTCCTTGATAACAACCTTAACACCTTCCCACCCAGCCTATAGCAGAATGACGTCCAGGTGGTGGCTTTACCAGTCTGAGTGGATGTCCTACAATGTGCTCTCATGAAGCGGGGCTGCGCATCAGCACGATCTGTCACCGGCTGTGTCCGGCTAACTGATCAGTGTACCGGCTTGCTGCCGGCACCATGTGACCTCTGTGACCAATCACAGCAGTTGTAAACAAGGGTTGGCTTACTTTCATGCCATCCATTGTGTACAATTGTGTTGCTAGCTGTCATTCGTCAATGTGAACACAGACAGGGCCAATCGCAGCCTATCTGTACCATGTGATTAGCTGACAAATCACAACAAAACAAACTGAATTGGTTTCATTCAGTAAAATGCTTGCTTTATAGCAATGTAATTCTGCTATAAGCAATCATAATGTGTAAAAAAAAATAATCACTTCCCCTGAGTAGTGCAATGTTACTATGGTAACATATTGCTCTTGTTACAGTGTGTTAAAAGAAATTGTGAAAAAAAGTAAGGTTTTTTTTTTTGTACTGTCATCAGTCAGTGTCCCTAATCACTGCCATACCAGTAATGATAACGGTGTACTGTACCGGGGATAATATGTAAAAAATAAAATTAACCACTTGAGCCCCGGACCATTATGCTGCCTAAGGACCAGAGGTCTTTTTCCAATTTGGCACTGCGTCGCTTTAACTGCTAATTGCGCGGTCATGCAATGCTGTACCCAAACGAAATTTGCGCCTTTTCTTCCCACAAATAGAGCTTTCTTTTGATGGTATTTGATCACCTCTGCGGTTTTTATTTTTTGCGCTATAAATGGAAAAAGACCGAAAATTTTGAAAAAAAATGATATTTTCTACTTTTTGTTATAAAAAAAATCCAATAAACTCAATTTTAGTCATACATTTAGGCCAAAATCTATTCGGCCACATGTCTTTGGTAAAAAAAATGTCAATAAGCGTATATTTATTGGTTTGCGCAAAAGTTATAGCGTCTACAAACTAGGGTACATTTTCTGTAATTTACACAGCTTTTAGTTTATGACTGCCTATGTCATTTCTTGAGGTGCTAAAATGGCAGGGCAGTACAAAACCCCCCCAAATGACCCCATTTTGGAAAGTAGACACCCCAAGGAAATTGCTGAGAGGCATGTTGAACCCATTGAATATTTATTTTTTTTGTCCCAAGTGATTGAATAATGACAAAAAAAAAAAAAAATATTTACAAAAAGTTGTCACTAAATGATATATTACTCACACAGGCCATGGGCCTATGTGGAATTGCACCCCAAAATACATTCTGCTGCTTCTCCTGAATATGGGGATACCACATGTGTGGGACTTTTTGGGAGCCTAGCCGCGTACGGGGCCCCGAAATCCAATCACCGCCTTCAGGATTTCTAAGGGTGTAAATTTATGATTTCACTCTTTACTGCCTATCACAGTTTCGGAGGCCATGGAATGCCCAGGTGGCACAAAACCCCCCCAAATGACCCCATTTTGGAAAGTAGACACCCCAAGCTATTTCCAGAGAGGCATATTGGGTCCATGGAATATTTTATATTTTGACACAAGTTGCGGGAAAGTGACACATTTTTATTTTTTTATTTTTTTTTTGCACAAAGTTGTCACTAAATGATATGTTGCTCACACAGGCCATGGGCATATGTGGAATTGCACCCCAAAATACATTTAGCTACTTCTCCTGAGTACGGGGATACCACATGTGTGGGACTTTTTGGGAGCCTAGCCGTGCACGGGACCCCGAAAACCAATCACCGCCTTCAGGATTTCTAAGGGTGAAAATTTTTGATTTCACTCTTCACTGCCTATCACAGTTTCGGAGGCCATGGAATGCCCAGGTGGCACAAAACCCCCCCAAATGACCCCATTTTGGAAAGTAGACACCCCAAGCTATTTGCTGAGAGGCATGGTGAGTATTTTGCAGCTCTCATTTGTTTTTGAAAATGAAGAAAGACAAGAAAACTTTTTTTTTTTTTCTTTTTTCAATTTTCAAAACTTTGTGACAAAAAGTGAGGTCTGCAAAATACTCACTATACCTCTCATCAAATAGCTTGGGGTGTCTACTTTCCAAAATGGGGTCATTTGGGGGGGTTTTGTGCCACCTGGGCATTCCATGGTCTCCGAAACTGTGATAAGCAGTCAAGAGAGAAATCAAAAATTCACGCCCTTAGAAAGCCTGAAGGCGGTGCTTGGTTTTCGGGGTTCCGTACGCGGCTAGGCTCCCAAAAAGTCTCACACATGTGGTATCCCCGTACTCAGGAGAAGCAGCAGAATGTATTTTGGGGTGTAATTTCACATATTCCCATGGCATGTTTGAGCAATATATCATTTAGTGACAATTTTGTGCAAAAAAAAAAAAAATTGTCTCTTTCCCACAACTTGTGTCGCAATATAAAATATTCCATGGACTCGACATGCCTCTCAGCAAATAGCTTGGGGTGTCTACTTTCCAAAATGGGGTCATTTGGGGGGGTTTTGAACTGTCCTGGCATTTTATGCACAACATTTAGAAGCTTATGTCACACATCACCCACTCTTCTAACCACTTGAAGACAAAGCCCTTTCTGACACTTATTGTTTACATGAAAAAGTTTTTTTTTTTTTGCAAGAAAATTACTTTGAACCCCCAAACATTATATATTTTTTTAAAGCAAATGCCCTACAGATTAAAATGGTGGGTGTTTCATTTTTTTTTTTTTCACACAGTATTTGCGCAGCGATTTTTCAAACGCATTTTTTGGGGAAAAAACACACTTTTTTAAATTTTAATGCACTAAAACACACTATATTGCCCAAATGTTTGATGAAATAAAAAAGATGATCTTAGGCCGAGTACATGGATACCAAACATGACATGCTTTACAATTGCGCACAAACGTGCAGTGGCAACAAAATAAATACATTTTTAAAAGCCTTTAAAAGCCTTTACAGGTTACCACTTTAGATTTACAGAGGAGGTCTACTGCAAAAATTACTGCCCTCGATCTAACCTTCGCGGTGATACCTCACATGCATGGTGCAATTGCTGTTTACGTTTGACGACAGACCGCCGCTTGCGTTCGCCTTAGCGCGAGAGCAGGGGGCGACAGGGGTGCTTTTTTTTTTTCTTTATTATTTTTTTGCTTTTTTATCTTATTTTTAAACTGTTCCTTTCATTTTTATTTTTTTTTAATCATTTTTATTGTTATCTCGGGGAATGTAAATATCCCCTATGATAGCAATAGGTAGTGACAGGTACTCTTTTTTGAAAAAATTGGGGTCTATTAGACCCTAGATCTCTCCTCTGCCCTCAAAGCATCTGACCACACCAAGATCGGTGTGATAAAATGCTTCCCCAATTTCCCAATGGCGCTATTTACATCCGGCGAAATCTAAGTCATAAAATGCTCGTAGCTTCCGGTTTCTTAGGCCATAGAGATGTTTGGAGCCACTCTGGTCTCTGATCAGCTCTATGGTCAGCTGGCTGAATCACCGGCTGCATTTTCAGGTTCCCTGTTGAGACAGGAGAGCCAGAGAAAAACACGGAAGACGGTGGGGGGGGGGGGCATTCCCTCCCACGGCTTGTAAAAGCAGTCTAGAGGCTAATTAGCCGCTAGGATTGCTTTTACATGAAAGCCGACCGCTGGCTGAAAAGAATGATACCAAGATGATACCTAAACCTGCAGGCATCATTCTGGTATAACCACTCAAAGTTGTGAATGGCGTACCTGAAGACAAAAAAATGGTTAACAATAAAGCACAGTAAACGGTAAAGTACAAAAAATTGCATACCTGAAAAGCAAACATGATAAAACATAATAACAATAAAACATTGCAGAATAGAATACAGTAAAAAAAGAGCAGAACAATAGAGAGAATAGAGAGAGAGAGAACAATAAAACGACAACTATTTTTTTTTATTTTATATATTTTTTTATTTTTTTTTTTACTTTTTTTGTAACTAACTTTTATAACTGTAACCGGTTCCAGGTTCGGGTCTCTCAAAATGCGATGGCATCTTGGGAGACCCTGTGAAAGTGCGCCTAGTCTGTGCAATGCTGTATCCTACGCTAATACTCAACTAGTGCATAGTAGCGTTCAAAACATTCACCAATGCAAAGACCAGGATTGTCAGGACAGGAGGGACAATAATAGCGGGTGTCACGCCTATATCCGCGCTTGCTGCAGACACAATATCTTTTTTGGGGGGGTTCGTTGGGTAGGGGTACTCGGGAGGACATAAAGAAAATGCCTCTCATGCAGCCGACTGCATTTGGTTGGGGATGTGAATGGGGGAAGTACGGGCGCTGCAGAAGCGGTGGGTTCCCAATTGGGATTGGCGAATGCAGCAGGAAGGGCACTATGGGCACGACGGGCCTGTGTTTGTCTTCTTGGTGGCAGCGGGACACTACTTGTGCTTGCCACCTCACCAGCTTGAACTGCACTTATGGGACTCGCCACGTCACCAAGTGTTACTGCAGTGCTGGTTTGACTACGACCGGGGTGTACTAGGCCGCTGGCACTTGCCAGTTCACCAAAACGCTACCAAAAAATCTGTTGGCGATCGCAGGGATCAGGCCTGACTCTGCGAACGCTGCAGTTATGCCTTTTAGTCTTTTGTAAGTGACAGTGATCGATCGATACTGCACTTGGGTGGGCTGGGCCGGGTGGAGGGGCAAAACGCAGGTGCTAGCAGGTATCTGGGCTGATCCCACTAACACTGCGTTTGTGAGAACCCTAAACTGCTGGGGATGCTAGTATAGATCTGATCGGATCAGATATTGATCCGTTCAGATACTATACCACTAAGGGAGGTGTACGGTGCGTGCGTGGGTGTTAGCGCTACTGGTGCTAACCTGACGCTGCCTGGGGCTGGTGCTTGCCAGTTCACCAAAATACTACCAAAAAAACTGTTAGCGATCGCAGGGATCAGGCCTGACTCTGCGAACGCTGCAGTTATGCGTTTAGTGTTTTGTAAGTGATAGTGATCGATCGATACTGCACTTGGGTGGGCTGGGCGGAGGGGCAAAACGCAGGTGCTAGCAGGTATCTGGGCTGATTCCGCTAACACTGCGTTTTTGGGAACCCTAAACTGCTGGGGACGCTAGTATAGATCTGATCAGATATTGATGCGTTCAGATACTATACCACTAAGGGAGGCGTATGCTGCGTGCGTGGGTGTTAACGGTACTGGCGCTAATCTGACGCTGCCTGGGGCGACGCATATCACCGCCGGGCGATCAGGGGGCTAAACCTTTATTCGGTAATAAACGGCGGGTGCCCTGACACTATAAAAAATAAACGAACTAACCAGCGTCACCCGTAACACTTATACGGTGATCAGTGGTGAAAGGGTTAACTAGGGGGCAATCAAGGGGTTAAAACATTTATTAGGTAGTATATGGGGGTCCCTGTCGCTATAAAACGCTGAGGGCGAACCTAAATATTTACCTCCCTAACTAGCGTCACCAGCGACACTAATACAGCGATCAGAAAAATGATCGCTTAGTGACACTGGTGACAGGGGGTGATCAAGGGGTTAAAACTTTATTAGGGGGGGTTAGGGGGGTACCCTAGACCTAAAGGGGGGTAACAGTAACTGTCCCAACACTGTAACTGTCACAAACTGACACTATGCAGTAATCAGAAAAAAAAAAAACAAAAAAAAAAAAAAACTGCTGGTGTCAGTTTGTGACAGGGGGGGGGGTGATTGGGGGGCGATCGGGGGGGGGGATCGTGGTGTTTTGTGTGCCTGGCATGTTCTACTGTGTGTGTAGTGTGTTGTGCACTCACTCACATGTCTTCTCTCCTCGGGCCGGAACGGAAATTACCGAGCCGAGGAGAGATGACATCATTTCCTTTGCTGCTGTTTAGCATACAGCAGCAAAGGAATGATTCGATTGGCCGGCGGCGATCGCGAGGGGGGGGCCACGAACGGATGGTCTCCCCCTCACCTCTGATCGCCGCTGGACAAAAGACGACCGCCTCGGGCACCGGGGGGGGTCCGATCGGACCCCCCACCCGCGAAAGGCAAATCACGTACCATGTACGTGATTTTGCCTGTCCGTGCCGCTTTGCCGACGTACATCGGCGTGAGGCGGTCGTCAAGTGGTTAATAAAAACTTTTTTTTTTTTTTTTTAATTTCCAAAAAATGAAGACCTAAATTTACAACTTCAAAAAACCCACCATGCCTCTTATTAAATACCTTGGATAGTCTACTTTCCAAAAAGGTAATTTGGGGGGATATCTGTACTGTCCTGGCATTTTAGGGCTTCAAGAAATGAGATGGGCTGCACATCAGGATTGGTCTATTTTCAGATATATACCATAGTTTGTAGACTTTATAACTTTCCTACAGACTAAATAATATACACTGATTTGGGTTATTTTCACCAAAAAAAAAGTAGCAGAATACTTTTTGGCCCAAATTTATAAAGAACAATTATTTACTTGCTAATTCTTATAACAAATGAGGAACACGTTTTTTTATTTTAGCAAAAAATAAAAACCCAATGGTGAATAAATACCACCAAAAGAAAGCTCTGGTTTGGGTACAGTGTTGCACGACCACGCAATTGTCATTCAAAGTGCGTCAGTGCTGAAGACTGAAAATTGACCTGGGCAGGAAGGGGGTAAAAGTGTTCAGTATTGGAGTGTTTAAAGAGGACTTTGCATCCAAATGAAAGGTTAGCTTATCTTGTAGACCCCCAGCCTCCACTTTGAATCCATAATATAATGTATTAAAGAATGTTACTTCAACCCATAGTGGCTATTTAGAGATTGGTAAAAATTGGATGATTTCTGATTGGTTGTATGGGTTAGTGTATTTTGTACATCAAGCCTGTTTGATTTCCTGTTGTCCCAGATCCTGCTCATAGAAACAATATTTGCTTAATAAATTGCAGCAAGAGAATGGGGAAATCAACGGTGCAGCAGCACCGCGTGAGCGGATCAGTGACCCCTCAGTTGGCCGATTACGTGATGGACTGGGAGATTCTCGATGCCCCGCACATCAGCTAGATGAGTTCCGAATGTCACAAGAACTGGCAGATCCTTTCGAGAGAGAGAGGAGGTAAGACCAGGGCACACATGCACACACTTCCCAACTATCTCAGCTGAGGTTTATCTAAAATCAAGAACAAAAATCCAATCTTTTGCAACTCATCAGTCCTTAGCGGTGGTGGCTGCATTAGTTGCTTTTTTTCAGTATTTCTTTTTCTGGTGATCCCACCTGTTCTAGATGGCATTGCTTGCTCGTTGTACTGATTCTAACATCGTTGTCACCCTATGACAGGAAGTGTGTTAGGACTACAGAAATGCTCACTCTCCTCTTCTCCATAATATGGGGTTTGGAGTAGTTCTGAAATCCTTCAAAAATTCTTTTTATCGTTTGCGGTAACATTGCAGGGTGTGTACAACATGGGACAGCACTGGATTTCTAGCAGGATCATCAGGTCTTTTTTGGGGGGTTTTGCACTAATTGAACAAATTTATTTATTTTTTTTTAAAGCACACCTGCATGGGGAGAAAACTGCGAGCCTACCTTTGCAAACTTTATGCAAGTGCTAGTTGCTGGCTCTTGTGCCAATCCAAAACAAAAAAAAAGTGTAACTATTCTTAAATGTTTTTTTTTCATAATATTTCATAAATTTGTGTCTAGTGGCAATTTGTATGTTATTACATACATCTCAACTTTCTCATGGAAAATATTAACAGTTCTTTGTGCCCTTGCAACAATCCCATTTGAAAGTTATAAAAAAGTTTAAAGAGCCATTTGACGACCATTTTTTTTTTTTTTTTTTTAATAAATGCGACCCAGCCCACATGTTCCTCACTTCAATATTGGTTGATGAGGAAGATCATCATAACTGGTTAATAGGTGTGTATGAGAGGGGGCTTGGCCAGAGCCAGCCACACGTCCTGCTTTTGTGGGTTACAGAGCGAATAAAATATTACTTAGATTTACACATCATGGGTGTGCTGTTAAGTATAACTATGTACAGATTATAAACATTTAAATATTTGTGTTCTTAGCAAGCAATACTTAAGCTTTGAAACAAGCTCTACACTTATCCCATATGGCTGCAGGCACTGTGGAGCGGATCATCCCCAAAGTTTCCCTGCAGTCTTCTGGGACACATCTCAGGTCCCAGAAGACTGCAGAACTATTAACAATGCAGCATAGCCGGCTGCCCACAGTTAGGATGCTGGCACCAGGAACTAGAAAGCTTGTGAAAAACGAGCCCAGGTGAGGACGGGGCTGGATCCCTGGACAGGTAAGTGTAATTTTATTAAAAGTCAGCAGCTACAGGATTTATAGTTGCTAACTTTTAATTTTTTTTTCTCCAGAGTGAACCATTTCTGGACCACCCGCCTTCAATGGCAAAGCGACCTGCTAATTGGCTGTGTCCAATCACAGCCCAGGGCCCTGTGTTGACCGTGCAATTACCAGTTAAAGTAGTGCAATGCTCAATAGCAATAAAGAGGGTAAAACCTTCCGGAGCTGAGGTGGCTAAGGAGTGCTGTAAGTATGGCATTTAACAGGGCCAATAAAATATCAGTGTCGGTGTTCTATCACTAGTAGGGTACAATACCCAAAAAGAAGATTAAATAAAGCATGTTTATGCGCCTTTTGTGAACTAAGATTTAAAAGATAGGAGCTAGATAAGGTGTGGTATTAAAGCGGAGTTCCACCCAAAAGTGGAACTTCTGCTTTAAGTCCTCCTTACCCCCTTCTATGCCACATTTAGCATGTAATTTTCTCATGCGTTCATTGACAGACACAGCCTTCTATCTTCATAACGATAGGGTTAAAAAATAAAACTTGGCCACTCCCATGGGCTGTCCACAGTCAGTATATATATAACCCCTTCCCTGCTCTAGGTATTCAGTTTTTTTCTGCCTAGTCAGGAGTAATGACTCCGTTCCCTGCTGGGATTGCTAGTCCTGGGAATTTTTGTTTGTTTTTTGCTTTTCCTGGATTTTTTCCAGTGAGATCTCCAATCAACTGCAGGGCTTGGCGACAGACTGGACACTTGGTCCAGGGTTCACCCCAGTCTGGCCAGCGAGCGTGTGCAGACTGCAGCTACGTGCTAGGTCGGCTGCGACATAGCCCCACTGGACGTCTCGCGAGGTCGCATACGGCCTGTGTTGCAGCGTTCCTCATGGCGGACAGCCCCCACTTTGGTGGCAAGGAGGATCTGTCTGGGAGTGTTGCCCGAGCATTTCACTGGAGAGGTAAGTAGTTCCCTCCTATCTTTCCCCGGAGAGGTGTGGGATGCGAGTATGCCCTGGGGTGGTCGGTCCCTCTGGGCTTCTCCTCCAACCCCCCTCTTTCCCGGGTGAGGCCCAGGCTTCCGGCCCAGGGACTTTTTGGCACACACGGCCCCTTTTTTCCACCCTCGGGTTTTGTAATTATTATTATTTATTTATGATACTTGTATAGCGCTGTCAATTTTTGCAGCGCTTTACATATACATTGTACATTCACATCGGTCCCTACCCTTAAGGAGCTTACAATCTAAGGTCCCTAACGCACATTCATATGGGCCAATATAGGGCCAATTTAGACAGATGCCAATTAACCTACCAGCATGTATTTGGAGTGTGGGAGGAAACCCACGCAGGCACAGGGAGAACATGCAAACTCCAGGCGGGTATCTGGTGGTTAGGCCTGGGAGGAGGGTGATCGGGGGTCCTGGGACTCTTTAAGCCGCGATTCTGCGGCCTACCAGCTAGGATCGGTCCAGTCCCCCACTCACGGCCGGCGGGTGAAAGTTTAGGCCGCGACCTACTGGCCGAGGTCCTTTCAGGGTCAGTCCGGTCCCCCCGCGAGCCACATGCTTGCCCCGGGTGGCCAAAAATTTAGCCCGTGGCTTTTGTGGCCTAACGGCTCGTCGGTCCGGTCCCCCTGCGGGCCGCGCGAAAATTTAGGCCGTGGCTTTGCGGCCTACTGGCCCGAGTGTCCATCCAGAGCTCAGGGTCGCTCCGGTCCCCTTTTGCGGCCACCGACTCTCGTCGATCCGGGCTGCGTGCAGGCGGCCAGAAATTTAGCCCGTAGCTTTTGCGGCCTACTAGGCCACATCTTCGGCGGCCTGCTAGGCCTTGTGGCGGCCCCCTTTCCTGAGGGGTGGCGCTGCGGAGGTCTGTGCCCCCTGTGAGGGGCCGCGGTCTGTGTCCTGTGCAGGACCTTAGTTGACACTCTCTATGTGGACCTCGGAGGGGGGGTCCTCGTGGGTGGGACCCCCAACCCCGCGTTCCCCCCCTGACTTTTTGGTGTAGCGCTTAGGCAGATAGCCTAGTATAGGGCACTCCTGCCCTCCCCTACCTTCCCTGTTGAACAATCCTATCTGACTCTGCCGCACGGAGGTGGTGGCCACGCTCACTATCCTGTCAGGGAGTGAGGATGACGGCAGAAGGGCTCAAAAGGGCGCTGGCTGTCGCACTTACATCTGTGCCGGAACCTTTCAAGATGGGGGATGTTGCAGGGGAGGGCCGGTACCCTCTTGGATAAACCGTCTTGTGTGGCGAAAGCGTTCCCTTCTCTCTATTATTTTGACAAATCTGTCCATGAAGACTGGGAATGTCTAACATGCCTTTTGCGTTTCCAAAAACGCTGGCTGTAAGGTACCCCTTTGGGGAGTCCCCCCTTCAGAAGGGGACTGTTACACCAGTAGTGAACCCTTCTGTCTCTGGCTGCTAGAAACAACCATGGCTCCAATAGAGGAATCTCTGGCTTCTAAGGGCCCAGCTGGCATACCTGGAGGGGGAGCAGACTTCCCTTGCCTTTGCTGCTTGGGGACCTATTGGGTAGGCGCTGCGGTTTGTCCGCTATGCCTCTTGGCCGCAGTTCCCCTGGTTGCGGAGTCTGTGCCTCAAATGGTGCTTAGATATGTATTTTGGGGGGTTACTCTGAATGACTTCATGTCGCGTCTTGAGTTTGTCCGGTAATAATATAGTTTTCCGGCTGTGTTCCTCCAGTTTGTTTGTTGCTTCCAATGGTCGTCTGTCGCCAGACTGCTTGTTGTCCTCCGGAGGGGGCTGTGCAAGCCCCGTTGCTGCAGAGTGTGATTGTCCCGGTTCCCGTGCTGGGGTTTTATTCAAACCTGTGCACAGTCTAAAAGATGGAGGGCAGGGTACAATTAATTCTGGACCTCAAGGCCCTGACCTGCCCTGTGTGGGTTCAGGATGGAGTCCGTCCACGCAGTGGTGGCACTCCATCATAAGCTCTTTCTGAATTCTACGACATCACAAATGCTTAAGCATTCTGTTATGTGCCCGACTCCAGCACTTTCTCCGTTTGCTGTGGGTGCGGAGCATTATCGGCGCGTGGTGTGGTCCTTTGATCTGGCCACCACTTCTCGGGTGTTCGCCCCAGATCTGGCAGGGTTACGTTAGTGGGAGTTGACGGTCCTGGGCTGCCTGGGCGATCTTCTGCGCTGAATTCTCGATTACCCCGAGGAGCAACGTAGTTTCTATACAGACTTTCTCCGATTTCAGTTGGCGTTTATACTATCGGAAGTTTGCTTTGGTCCGGCCAGAACGTTGATTTATCTGAGCCTGACCGGGCTTTAGCTCTGGCCAGCGTGTTTCTTCCCCTGGATAGACTCCAGAAGTGGCATGCGGCGTTTGTTTTATTTACTATCCGGCAGGTGGGCTCCTCTGCAGATCCACATGTGGATGTCGGGTCTGATGGTATCTACCCTTTTTTGAGGCAAGGTCATTTGCACAGTTCCATGTAGGCTCCCTTCGGGGAAATCCTGGCATAATGGATCAAATACCCAAGGTCTCTGAACAATCGGATTCAGCTGAGTCAGGAAACCAGAGGTTTCCTAGTCTGGGGGCTTCGTTCTCCGGTTCTTCAGTGGGGAAGATCCTTTCTCCCCTTGTATTGAACAGGGTTACCACCAATACCAGTCTGTCCGGGTGGAAAGATGTCCTGGGACTGAGCTCGGCTCAGGGTCGTTGGACAGTGGTGGAATCCGGACTTCCGTGTATTATCCCGGAACTTCAGTTGATCAGACTAGGTCTGGATCACGGACGGCTCAACTTCGGGGGCTCCCAGTACGGATCCAGTCGGACTAGGCAACAGCGGTGGCTTGTGGCCCTTACCAGGGTGGACCAAAAAGTCTGTTGGCGACCCTGGCTGTGGCTAGTATCCTCCTCCGGTGGGCAGAACGTCTAGTTCCGGCCCTCTCCGACGAACGCATTCCAGGAGTGGAATGCGGTCAGACGGGTACCTCAGTTGGCTAGGGTTGGGCCGGGGGTGGGCCTTTCTCTAGGCCGAGTTTCATCAGACCTCGTTCCTTTTAGGTGGCTCTGTTCTTCCTACCTTCATTTACGGAGGGATGAGCAGGAATAGGCCTTGAGTACCATAGAGGGCCAGGTGTCGGCCTGGGCAGTCTTCTTCAGCGTCTCCTGATCTCGAACTCCCTGGTGCTTGCCTTTTTGTGCTAGGGGTTAGACGTCTGTTTCCACCGCGGTGGTTTCTTCCACTGCTGTGGGATCTGAACTTGGTGTTTTTTTCGGTTCTCCAAAGGCCTCTCTATCTTTCTCTCAAAATATTCGGGAGGTTCCACTACTTACTCTGTCTCGACCTCTTGGTGGCTATCACCCCTACTCGCAGGGTGTCGTGAATGGTGGAGTTATCTTGTCGTTCACCTTACCCATGTTTAGGTGATGCTTAGTCCTTTCTTTACATAGTTCTGTTCTTGGATTTACATTTGGATAAGGACATTGGGTTGACTTCTTGTGTCCCTGGTCAGCACATCCCAAGGAATTGGCTTTATCTGGCCGGGATGTGTTTTGGGGGATTTGGATGTATTTACCAGCCACTGAGTCTGTTGGTCTGGATGGATCGGACAGATGATGTCTTTGGGCTATCCTGTCAGGGATCGGTTTCCTCCTTTCCCGGTTAGGGCGCATTCTTCTTGGACAATTGGTGCTTCTTGGGCCTTCTGTCATCAGGCGGCTGTTGCGCAAGTTGGCAAGGCGGCCACTGGTCGTCGGTGTACATTTTCACAAGTTCTGCGAAGTGGATGGTTTGGCATCTGCAGATGCCTCTTTTGGCTGTAAGTTTTTTTTGCAGGCCGCTGTTTAGAGGGTCTATTCCCTCTTGAAGGGGTATGGTTCAGATTGGGTTCCAGCGTGTCCTGGGTGAAGTTCCTGTTACCTGGTTGGCTCTTGTATTAGCCTTGCGATTTTTCATTTTCCCACCCCTCACGTTGGCACTGCTTTGGAACGTCCCTATGGTTATGAAGATAGAAGGTTGTGTCTGTCAACGAAGGAATGAGAAAATAGGATTTTTTTATTTGCCGTAAAATCCGTTTCTCTCAGTTCTTTGACAGACACAGCACCCACCCCTCTATGGAGTTCTTTTGATACTTCTATTACTGCTTGCTACTAAACTGAATACCTAGAGCATGGAGGGGGTTATATACTGACTGTGGACAACCCATGGGAGTGGCCAAGTGTTTTTTGTTGTTCTGCCTAGTCCTACTCCTGCGGAGGCGATATAACCCTATCGGTATGAAGATAGAAGGCTGTGTCTGTCAATGAACTCCGAGAATAAACAATAAATATCGCGCTGTGAAAAATAAGCAATGAATAATGTCAGATAGAAAAAAGCAAGTAACCGACACCCAAGGAGCTGCTGCTATAAGTGAGATACACACCTAATATAACAAATAACAAAGAGTAGCAGCGCTAATTAACCTAAAAGTATAACCAAAATTAGCATACAAAGTGACAAAATTAATATCATATATCAGTACATACATGTAAAAATAGCCCATAAAACTAAATTGAGTCTAATAGGAAAATATAAAACAGCTCTAAATGGGTCTCAATCAAGTCCATCTAGATGCAAGTGAAGAGATCACACGACCTATAATAATATCTCCAAAGTGATGTTGCTGGGTAGACAAATGAATCCTCCACTGCACCAATGTGATAACACCAGTAAAATTTTATGCTTACCACAAGGCAAGCTCAAGCAAGCTTGTGACCTTGACCCGGTCGGGGCCTTTAAACAGAAGGGATGATTGGAAGGCGATGGTCCACCAAACCGCCAGGAGGGATCGGTCCCATAAAATAGCATGCTACAGCGATCACCCGTCCACACACAGAACACGCGAGACGTCAGCTCCTCCCAACGCGCGTTTCGTCACACAATGACGTCGTCTGCTTCAAGAAACTTCAAGAAACTATTAGATAATCACCTGAATGACCGCAATATACAGGGATATGTAATGTAGTACTGACACATAATCACACACATAGGTTGGACTTGTGTCTTTTTTCAACCTCACCTACTATATGTAACTATGTGTGTGGACGGGTGATCGCTGTAGCCGGCCGGCTCATGCTATTTTATGCTTGTATTTTCCATATACAATGTAAGTGTATTTTCTACCTTTTTAATGAATAAATTAGTTATCTGGATTACGCTATGTCGATTCCCTCTTTTCTCTTGGGGAACCCCTGAGTGACATTTGTTCCGGTGCCTTGGAGGTGTATGTGAAAGGTTGTTTCTGGGACCGATCCCTCCTTGCGGTTTGGTGGACCATCGCCTTCTAATCATCCTTTCTGTTTTAAAGGCCCCGACCGGGTCAAGGTCACAAGCTTGCTTGAGCTTGCCTTGTGGTAAGCATAACATTTTACTGGTGTTATCACATTGGTGCGGTGGAGGATTCATTTGTCTACCCAGCAACATCACTTTGGAGATATTATTATAGGTCGTGTGATCTCTTCACTTGCATCTAGATGTACTTGATTGAGGCCCATTTAGAGCTGTTTTATATTTTCCTATTAGACTCAATTTAGTTTTATGGGCTATTTTTACATGTATGTACTGATATGATATTAATTTTGTCACTTTGTATGCTAATTTTGGTTATACTTTTAGGTTAATTAGCACTGCTACTCTTTGTTAAATGAACTCCGAGAAACTGATTTTACGGTAAGTAAAAAATCCTATTTTTCTGTGGGGGGGAGCAGGTATCTAATTTCGAGAGGTACCTATCTTCCACTTCTGCTCGGACTGCCTAGGCGACTCAAGCGGAAGTTCTCCTCTTCCCCTCCCTCCCTGTAATCTTCTGGGACACGTCACAGGTTCCAGAAGACTGCAGGACTATTAACAAAGCGCTGCAGGCAGCCGGCTGTGAAGCTGAAAGCAGCATAGCCCACAGTTAGGATGCCAGCGCCAGGAACTGGAAGGTTTGTGAAAAATTAGCCCAGGTGAAGACTGGGCTGGATCCCTGGACAGTTAAGTGTAATTTCATTAAAAATCAGCAGCTACACTTTTTGTAGCTGCTGACCTTTTAATGAACACAAAAATTACTGGAACTCTTCTTTTAGGAAATAATTGCTGATTATGCCCAGCCAAACATGGTGCAAATTTCTTTCCAGCAATCACTGGTTGCTGGAAAGAAATTCGCACAATTCCCCCATCAAGACTGACAGGTGAATTCCTCCAGCCGGGTCGGTGTCTGCTCCTGGGAGAAGTCGGTTAATATTGCTAGCAGCCGCTAGCGATAATCTTAAGAGAATCCAGCAGGCTGGTTGTGTACCCAAGTTGATCAATCAACTTGGTGCATTCAGCCCGCCAATTAATGGTTCAAACTTTTTCCGGTTCCTCCTGATCCGGCCGAGATTAGTATATGGCCAGCTTAAGCGGAAAGCAACTGAGAAACTGAGCCCTTTGTACCAAAGAATGCATTACTCTTAACATTGTATTCACACTTTCACTTCCTGGCAATCGAGCAATTCAGTCTTACCTTGCTGCTCTGTTCTGTGCAAAACCTGCCGTTACTTTGGTTTGAGTTAGCAAATATTGTTGCCTCAAATATTTACAACCATCCTCTTTCCTATTGTTGCAGAATGCCACGGAAGACGCGCCTAAGTGGAGATAACAGATTGTAGGCTGGTGGTGAACGGAGTGTTAATGTTTATGGAGGTCAGCAAGACTTTTCCATGGACAGAATCTGGATTCTGTCTACCCTTCGCCCAGGCGGAAAAAGTGCCTCAGTCGGGATCTCTGCTGCATGGAGATGTGAACTTTGCACATTCAGCAACACATACTTTTCCTCTAAGATGACCCCCCAGTGGGTGTTTTTTCGTTCAGTATCTGATGTTTCCGCAAAGGGAACTGTTTATATGCAGTACAAGCTGTAGGAGCTTTCTATATATAATGCCTTGTATATGCGTGGGGCTGATTGCGAAAGGTTTCTGTCAATCCATTTCAGAGCTTTGGGCAGCCTTTTTCTTCATATTCACTCATCTATCAACTGTGAATAGAGGAAACTGAAGCGTTTTATTGTCCCCGACGTCACCTGTCCTGTTATTGCCGAGTACATTCCAGAGCGCGAGCCACGTTTTATGGACCTTTTTCAATGTTATGTACGTTGCAACGTTATATTTCAGGTTCCGTTTTTACAATTTTGGTTTTAAATAAAACATTCAGCCTTCAAAAGGGTCAGTTCGGAGTAATACAGTTTTGGGAAGACGATGGTTGTATCTTGACATCTATTGGTGGACAGTCTTAAGATTTGCTTGAAAAATTAGCTGTTGACTTTTTTTCTATCCAATATGAAGGGGCTTTTTTTCCACCTCCTAGGGGTCTTACAGAAATGAAGGAAAGGGAGTTTAGGGAGCAAGGGAATTATAGTGGACCTGATACTTTGCCCTTAATCTGTATCCACAACAAAAGCTGGGAAGATACAGAGGACAGATGATCCTTGTACGAAACACGAGCAGGTCCTATAGCAGCTAATTGGATCCTCCATCTTCAGGTCTCAGTGCAGGATGAGGGATGGTAGAGATCTACAGACAATGTGAATTGTCACTCTCCTTACAGGCTTCATGTTTTGATAAGAACTCTGAGGGCAAATCCCGTCGCTGCTACTTTTTGTCCTATTTCTGAAAATGCTAGTTGCTCATCTTGCTGTACTCTGACCTGTATTCTTTCCGAATCACTGATACAGAACAAGGAGGCATGCTTGATGTAGGTCTTAACATAACATAAAATATTTAAGTAAGCTCACCTTAGAGGTCTACTTTTCAAAGCAATAAGTTTATTTTAGCAAGAGAGCCCCACCAGCATCCTATGCTCAGTTTTCCCTTCAGCTCTTCTTTTGCAACCTGGAGTAAAAATACCTGGCAATGCCCTCCCATCGAACAGTGGTGGTGCTTAGGCACCCAGTGTTTGTCTTGTAGGGAAGGGGACATAGTTCTCAGCCCTGCCTAAGCTCCAATTCACAACTGCGAGCTCACGGAGTGGTGGGGAAAAAATATAAGTGGCCATATGAGCAAACATTGAAGTAAACCTGTTGCTTTGCCCACATGTGCAAACTTATAGATTCGCCTTAAAGAAACACTGTCACTTTGACTATTTAGGGGAAATTGACAGTACCTCCTGGTAGCCCACTCCAGCAAAGTAATATGCACGTGATTCCCAGACTTGATATTCAGGTGTGATCCCCAGACCTGCCCATCAGGTGTGATCCCTGAACATGTGCATGGGTTATGATGTCGCCCAACTAGGTAAGTGCTAACAGCTGAGCTTAAAGTGTTACTAAACCCACAACCGTAAAATCAGTCTGTATATGCAGTAAAGCATGCTTGTTATAATCGCTGTGGAACCTAAGAGGTTAGTCCTCTGCATGGTGTAAAAAGATTGTTCCTCCCCTTCTTACACAGTCCCCAATCCATCTGCTGATGGAACAGGAGCTAGGGGGCACTCTGCACATGCTCAGTTTTGTGTGTTGCTAGTGTTTTTTCTTTTTTTTTTTCTTGGGAGGATGCACGTGATCAGCACAGGGCCAATCAGCACTGTCCAGACAGAGGGTCAGGGGTCCTGCAGCCTTAGAGG